>BLKM01008823.1:0-30697 GCA_013340265.1 Coptotermes formosanus | reverse complement strand
ATAGAAACAAAATAGGCAGGCCACAAAATTGTGGCTGTGACAGGTCAGACCATGGAGCAATCAATGCAAACATGGGTAGTCTGAACAAACGTCATGTTTTGACACTTTCTACATGATCTGCAGTTACTGTTATTTACTGTCCTGTCATAACACGTCCTTAGTTCTCTCCTTTCTCTCATATTTATACGCCTCGCAACAATTTTCCTTTCACTTCACATTTGTCAACTATGCTGTTTTGTGCGGCTTTAAGTTCTTCTAATACAAAGATGAAGACAGGATATTTCGAAATAGTGACAATTTAAAATGGTATAGTTTCCAACAAAAAATTAAATTTTGTACTCTTCCATCAGAACAATTCCGTCGTTAATAATTATCCCTGTATGTTCACCATAGTTAATAGCATGGAATATCAAAGTAATCTCAAAGATTTTTGCAACTCAGTATTTTTAATACTCGCAGGCGAATAACGGCTACTCGTAATTAATATTTGTAGATCAGTAAAAGGGCCGAGACCAGTGGCCGCGCGGTCTAATGCGTGGGCTTTAGGCCGAGCGCTTGCTGGGATCGTGGGTTCGAATACCACCGGAGGGCATGGGTGTTTGTCTCTTGTGATTGTTTGTGTGTCGTCAGGTTGAGGTTTCTGCGAGGGACTGATCACTCGTCCAGAGGAGGCCTACCGAGTGTGGTGTGTTTGAGTGTGGTCTAGAAACCTCCAAAGGAAGCGGCCTAGGCTCGATTTGGAATGTTGTGCCACAGGAAAGAAAGAAAGAAAGAAAGAAAGAAAGAAAGAAAGAAAGAAAGAAAGAAAGAAAGAAAGAAAGAAAGAAAGAAAAAAGAATGAATGAATGAATGAATGAATGAATGAAAGAAAGAAAGAAGGAAAGAAAGAAGGAAAGCTCATTAAGAGGAGGCACATAATATTAACTGGGAAGATATCGAGTTCTGACATGGCGTTACTGGCTATTAAAGACAAGATACGAACACCATAAACCGCATCGTTAACTGTGCGACAGTTCAACACAAAACACATTTACGTGAGAATGAGAAAAGTACCAGTTTCTGAAGAAGTGTGTTATTTTCCGAATACCAGATAACTTACAAAGTCCTGAAACTAAGTAATCCTAAGAATTACTTCTAGTTTGCACAAGCGGAGGCGGAACAGTCGTAAAAATAATTCCAACACGTGTTACTTCAAACTCTCATACTGTCTGTTTCACTAACGCTTTGAACCATTCTGTAGGTGAGACTTGAAATAAATGGGAAAGAAGACCTCAAACATATATGAGGGTAGAAATATCGATACACGCGTTTAATGGAGTAAATGAGCATCAATACTAAGACTTGATTTTGAACTTGACGATCGGATAAAAGCCGAAGTAGCTTTCATCTGATGGTCTAACTACAGATTAGGAATAAGAGCAAATTTCCCTATCAAACACGTAAGGCACGGTGATTTATACATGCAACATACTCATGAACTGTGCATTTTCTCCACACATGGTATCTATGTTTGTAATCATTCAGTCTACAGACTCTGTCCATCGTGCAGATTTAAAAACAGAATACTAAATTTTGGGAGCAGGACTGGTATCCGTGTTCAGGCTAAATGCGAAGTAACACCTAATTTGTTTGGCGCGATATTGGAACTACTGTCAACATGTGGGGCTTTCACAGGAGATAACACAGGTATTTTATTTTTAAACGAGCAGTAAAACGAAAAAGCCTTCCGTGCCCACAGCATAAAACTTAAAGAAGAAGCAGAGATATGACGCCACTTATTCTTCTTGTCAACGATAGGTAGGTGAGCGGTCGAATTCACGTGCCGGCCGCACTACAAACGGGGAATGAGATACCAGTATCCATTAAATAGGAGGCTGGTTGGGCCACCACTGCAGTACTGGACGTTTCGGAGGAGAAAACTCTTCTGCTTCTGCCCGGAATTATACAAAGGGTCATCCAGTCCGCAGATCTTTAATATGGGCTGACTGAGAAAGCCTATCAAAAAAATAATTTTAAATATGAACATAGCAATCAGTATCCTGGAGAAGTGTGTGAGAATCCTGGAAAATCTATGTGTTTCGTACAATTTCTCATAAAAAGAGCGATTATTTCCTTGAACCTCACTTACCAGTTGCTCTTAGCAATGTAGACTGCGATTGTTTACTATACGGTAGGAATGGAATTTTTAAATATTTGTTACATGAGATTCATATGCATTATGTTTAATTAAGAACTTTAGTGAACAAACTCTGTCATCAGCAGTACTTGTTGCTATGTCACCAACTTTCAATACAAATTTATGAATGTATGTGTAGGTGCGCCTGTGCCATAAGGACGCATGGGGAAATGGATGTATAGCTACGCTCATTTTTAAGCTCCATAACAGATGAAGGTAGAAGTCAGCTTTACATCCTGAAAGCTTTACCCCCGCGGAAAGAAACTATCGTATACACTAAGTAGGAAGCCGGGTGAATGCCAGAGCCGGTCTGAAGAAGACAGAACCCTCTTGCCCGTGACTGAAGTCGAACCCCCATTCTTAGGCCGTCCAGCTCGTAGTCACTAATCTGACAAAGCTACCGCGGCTATGAGACTAATAGGTAATAAAATTAAGTACCCCTGGCAACTTGTATGAATGCAGCGCCAATAAGAACTTACGTATTTTTTAAATCCTTTAAATAATTTTTAGAAGAAGTACACGAATAATTGCCAGATGCCACCCTTGTGCACTCTGGTCAATGCAAGAAAAAAGGTCATCTAATTTAACTTATTATAAAAATGAAGAAGAAGGGATGATGATGCATGTAGAGCTATCCTTAGAAATGACGCTTGGTTAACAAGGCTTCTAGGTTCTCTACTTCTCACTTCCGTCCGACAATTTCATATTTTTGCACATGAAGAGTTATTTACATCCCATTCTAGAATCCGCAGGCTGTGATGTTCCGGCAGAACGAAACGGCCACTGCTAGGAAAGAAAAAAAAAATGATACAATAGGATGGAGAAAGACAAAAAGTAACCTAACATTCTCTCTCTTTTTCCGCACTTAATCTTACTATAGCTGCCATCAACCGTACACAAAGCAGACAGATAAGTATATCCCCTGTTTCGACGTACAATTGTCTTAAGGTAACAAAAACGTTTGTTGTGGTTATACGAGTGCGTGTATGTGTTTTTCTTCTTGCTGTTGGTCCATTTGAGCTGCTTATAAATACACACAAAGAGATGGATAATTTGAAACTGAACTCCAGCTTATGCCAATACATGTTTGAATTAATTTAGGTATAAAGGTATCCACCGACACTGTAATCACGTAAGGTCATGGGTTCGAAGAACATTCACAGGTAAATACCTGGAGTAAGAATCTTCACTCCGACGAGACAGAGTTCTGTTTATTTGGAAAGCATAAACTGGGCAATAGTAGCAGTTATGCAAAAATGTTCTCACGATTGTTTGTATTCAGGCACAATTCTCTTACAACAGTGCACTTTCATCGGTGGATACCAGCGTTTCAGGGGAATGTGCTGCCTCCTCTTCTGACAACCGAAGAGAAGTAAAAGGAGTTAAGTTTCCCACGGGCAAATCATGAACATGTGTGGGGAAGTGGAGGTATGGCTCCATCCATTCTTTACGTCGGCACTAGACACATATAAACTGACTTTATAAACACAGATATAAAATTACTGCTCCGTCAGCTCTATCCTGAGGAGGAAGTAAGAATTTCCCACAAAGCCTTGGGATATTCCACTACTTCAACCTAAGTGACGGTATGTAATGACAAAATTTACTTAAGAGGAAGTCAAAGGACGAATCAAGGCTCACGACTTCGTTGATCGGCTACACGCATGTGTGCTATTTAGGAGTATGAGCAACGCTTTCTAGTCTGAATGTCATCGAGATTCGAGAAGACAGACATTCTTGGAAACGTAACACATTTGCACGGCTGCAGCCTAAGTTCTGTGAAGAGCTAAATGCTCCTCTAATATTTGTACTAGATTCAGGCTGAGCCTCCGAATTTCAAAACTCCCAGATTCATACTAATCTGCGCTCAGCACTCCGGCAACAAACAAATATACACAAGTCCACTAAGATTTCTTTGACCAATAAGCTCTTGCTTCATTTCGGCGTGAATAATAAAAGAAGGAGAAAATTTGCGGGATCCGGGGTGGTAGTGAACGACATTACATTTATTACAGACAATGTGACTTTAATAAATGACTCTGAAGATTTCAAGACAGTGCCCCCTCGTCCTTCGGGTAAAGGTGATTTGCATATGAAATAAAGCATTGGGAAGTGAAGAAGGCTACATGATGGGAATTGGGCTGATCTGAGTGGGTAGCAGCGAAAAGAAGTCGAGGAGATAATGTGTTGAGGCTAAATTTTAATATTAGTATTGGGAGAGCTGCCACATGCAGGCGTAGTGATGGGATGGGCACATGAATATACATTCAACACGGACCGCAGTGAGAACACTAAGTTTCACACTTTAGGCCACGCATCAAACATCATCTGCTTCCTTCTCTTACTCCCTTCATACAGTAGTTTGCAAAGTTCAAGCCTTCTCCTTGCACTGTACTTTTTCAGCATATCACCCCTTGAAGCGCTAGCAGAACCAATTTCAAGCCAGTTACAAAGTTTGAAGAGCCCCAGATGCAAACAGACTTCCACTTATGAAGGTTATCGGCATGTTTTAAGCTATGCTCAAAACAAATCCTGACACGCACATGTTAGAATTATGATATTAATGCATGAAAATTAGGAATGAAAGCATAAATAGGCCTTTTTACAGTGTTTTACAGGGATTTTAAAGACGAAGTATTCACGAGTGTTGAACCAGCAAAACTAAAAATAATTTCTTATAAAAGGAAAGTAATTCCGTCAAATATAACCGTACAGACTTAAAGTGCTGGATATGGAATTTGTAAGTACAACATAACCCTTTTTATTGTAAATATTATCTTGAAAACATTTCTTCCTCCTTTTAGGCGCTTTCGCAAGACAGTTGCGAAAATCAGATATTAGATTCATCATGTTTGTATGTCCGTCTATCCGCGTGAAAAAATTCTGCTCCCTGTGGTTGAATATTTGTGAAAATTTATGTTGGTCATTTTTACTAAGAATCTGTCTATGTAATTCAAGTTTGGTTAAAGCCGGACAAAATTTACATGTATTTTACACAAAGATTTACGTGCATTTTTCACTACTTTGTTAACGAAAGCTATCACAACTGCATTTGTCGCCAAGGTTTGCAACCCTTGTTACCATGGCTGCTTTATGACTAACGTTACCACAGATTTTTCTGGTTACCATGTTTACATTCTTTGTTAAGAGTACAAATATTACCACTTTTACGTTCGCCATCATACTTTCGACGGTTACCAGTGTTTAATGGTTACTACTATTTCACAAATTTCTCAGAATTCTCGCTCTGTGGACAATTCCTATCTTGTTATACGGTATCCACTTTAAGGTAAAGTTGCTGCTACTCTAATTCTCTCTTGCAACACGCTGTTGCACTTTAAACTGCTTCACTTCCTACAAAGGGAAAATATAAATTTACGAGATAACTTGTTGCCTGTCTGAGCCAAATTTAAACTTATGAATCAGCGGACAGAGTTTCAGGGAACCTGGTCAAATGTTATGCCATTAGATGACACCATAAAGCCGCGCTTCTTAATCTTCTACAAGCAGTAACAACGACATGACGGACGACCACACGTGTGCAGCACAAGCTGTCCTAGAGACACTGTTTTTGAGGTCTTCAAGTGACGTGTTGTAACAGATCTCGGAAAAGTATTCAACCGCTTTTTGGATAAATTTGTAAAAAATGAAATGGAAAAACGGCGTCCGTACGAATACCTTCTTTACTTTTTAGTTTGTTGGGGATACAGGTTTTAACACTGGAGCAAGACACCCGAAATTTGCTACAATTACAGGTTACAAACATAGCTATACTTGAAGTAAAAAAAAAGAAAATGACGAGTAAGCGAATATTTGAGGTTTCAGCCTGCAAATGTAAAGCATACACGGTAAGTAAGTAGCGCTTCACAGAATTTATATAAGACACCAAATTTTCACCAGCAGATATAATGAAATCTAAATACACGTAGCATGAACGTACACGTACTAAGTTCTGCTCGAAGCAACGAAGTACATTCGGCGGCTTATAAAGTGTATACTGCTAACTGAGAGTTTGTGATTATATCTGTGTTGCAGTTATAACTGTTTCCGGGCCTGTAAATCGTATGTAAGTAACGAAGAGTGAAGGTATGATGGAAAATTACATTTCACAGTCCCTTTTTACATAAACAGTGAGCAACCCACTTTATGTGAATAATTTTGTGCGGAATTAGCGAATAAAGAGAGGCGCATCCCTCTTTGGTTTGATGAATAATCAGCAAGCTCGCTTAACCTTAAGAAAATTCCCGACGTAACATAAGAATTTCAACTTTTAAAAGCATGAAGTTTGCGCAGCGCAGACGCTCTGACTGGGCTATTTGACTCCTTTACACGTCGAAACGCCTCTACAAGAAAAGAAAAGATGAAATAAAAACTTTACATTCATTTCCCTCAATGGCGATTTACGTGCAAAGCGTAAAATGTGCCCCAATAATGGAGTCCCATTTTAATGTTGCTTTGTAGCAGTTCTGGCTGTCATGTTAACACCTGTACTGTTACGGGCAGTTCAGGTTTCAGCCCTGAATAGGCCTTTATACTAGTTATTTATTCTTTTGGTTTACTACCTGGGGAAGGCAATTTGAAAATCCGACATATAGAGACTGGGGGAAAGCCAGTTTCAGAACTGGATTAAGACGAGGGCTGCGATTCGCATCCAAAGAGAAAGAGACGTGTCGCACATGTGTCTATTTTCAAGTCTGCATATGATTTTCGGACTGTTTATTTTTTAGTGACACTTGAGACTTGACAGGTGTTGAATTCGTGCTTCGTCTAGTGGGAAGTGCCGGACAATCCCGCTCCAAAATATTGCGTTATCGCGGATTTGAGGTTTTCCTGAGTTAAAGTATTTTAACGCGAAATTTGGTCTAGCCAGTAACGTCCAGATCTTAAATATGTCGAATTGGATTTTTGGGACGCCAAAATTTACATTTCGGGCAATAAGGATATTTTAGAGTTCGAAGGCGATATCTTATTAGCAAGGACGGACAGGAAATGCATTTTCGTTAAAGCAAGTGACCCTGTAGCGTTAACTCGAGTCAAGTGGACGTAAAAACTTTCTTCGCCCCACAATGTATCGGATTTACACAACTAAAGTATAACTAGAAATGACTCCCTTTAGTACATACACACTAGAAAGTGACATATAAAATTTAAAGTGTGCACTTGTGAGATTTGTGAATTTCGTTAGAACTGCAAAATCACGTGTGAACTTCAAACTTAATATACGAGACATAATAAGCAGCAAATGATGCACTAAAATATATAAAATCTTTATTCGTGAAGGTCTCCTACATGTTTCGACCCTACTGGAACATCTTCAGGGAGAATAACCTGGATGCATTGAGGTTGCATTTATACAGTTAAGTATGAATGTGCCCTAGGTTTCATCCTCCGTTTGATAGGTATCGTGTATTGTAATACAATTTTTTTGCGTCGCTATCTACATAACCGTTCAAATTCGGACATAGGAATGTTTCATTATATCGATGTAAATTAAACTAAGAGACTTTCTCCCGAAGTACGGCAGATTCCTTCTGAAATACAATCTATGACCCACCACAGTAATATATATATACCCCATCCTAGGTAAACTACTTCCAAATGTAAACTGGTGCCTTTAAATTAATTAACCAATTAGTATGCTGGTGCCCGTCGACGCGGGCAGTATAGGGATAGACATTTACGTATTTATCATGGAATCCCAGAAACCCGTGGGGGCAAGCCAGATTTCATGTACGCATTTACTGTGGAAACGCCAAGGCGCGAGCAGGGAAGACATACATATTTACTTATTTATATTTGAAACCTCGCGACTCGTGGGGGCAAGGAACACTTCATGTACGCAGGTACTGTGGAAACCCCCGCGATCCGGGCAGGCAAGGCACGCACATTTAAGTAGTTACCGTGGAAACCTGAAGAATATGTATGCCTGTGTATTACAATATCGTAGTGGTGCCCGCAGTTATGGCGAAAACCCGAATAATGTGTACGTATGTATATTATACCCTCGTATTAGTGCCCGGCGAACCTTTACGCAGTTAAAGTGGCTACCCCAAATAGTCGTGTATGCTCGAACCATCCGCGCGTCCGTCGAACTAAATTCTATGTATTTTCTTTTCCTGCCATTTGGTGGCGGACCATGAAACTTCAATGTGGGAGTGTGACAGAGACTGACAGCGTTACGGTGTATATAAGATGGCCTTACTGCTTGCTGAGTGCAAAATGTTGAAGCAATTGAAGGAAAAGCCACAACATAAAACCCCGTATCATGATTTAAGTTTTTTGTGGAGAAGAACCCCGCAACAGACGCTACGGTTTCAACGCAACTTTAAGGCCTCTTGAACAACCGCACGATGACCTTGTTGTTGTTACTATTATTATTAATATTGTTATCATATTACTGGTAATTGAGCACTGATGGAAGGAAATTGCCTGGGGAGGACTGAAATACTCGGGGAAATTCTGTCCCAGTGCCACTTTGTCCACCACAAACCCCACGTAGACTGACCCGGGATCGAAGACGTGCCTGCGCCTTAGGAGGCGGGCAAATAACTGCCTGAGCAATGGCACGACTTTACATCATAAGTTACACTAAAGAGAACATTGTTTACGAATATTTTTTTGCTATTTTATACCTTTGTGTTTATCTAATTAAAGATTGAGATTATGATGAATTATATATTACAGGCTAGGAAACACTCTCGGTCACGGTTTTATAAATCGATCAGTTAAGGCTGCATGGGAAAGAAGTCGTTTTTGTTCCGAAATACGTAAAAAGCACGTAATTAAGTCTGAATTATATTACAGGCTCAGTCCGTACCGCGCAGTAAACACGCCCCAACAGGGTTTTAAATTGAGTCATTTAATGCTGTATGGGGAAAGAATTGCGGTTTATTCCGAGATATATACAAAACACGTAAATAAAACTGAATCATATTACAGGTTCAGATTGTACCGTGCAGAAAACACCGTTCCCTGTATTTACGGAGCCTGATATCTAGTGGCGGTCTCTGGAATTCGAACATTCTCATAGTTGTCCTGCCATGTGGCAGTGGCCCATGGAACACCAATCGTTACATACCTTTTCATTGCTGAATTTTATATATGTAGAATGTGTGCATTAGGCATGTTATATTAGCATGAGTTCATCAATCGCTGCAGTACTGTCACGCCGAAATGCTAGAGTATAGCAGTTGTATAGCATGAGAGCATTAGGCATGTTATAATACTAGGAGTGCATCAAACGCTGCAGCATTTTGACTCTGAAATGTTGTAGTGTTATGTTACGTGCATCTCTATATTTATCACAGCATGTAAGTGCTTTTGCATACCAGTATTACCGCATTTAAAACACTGGAATTTCGTGGTGGTGTTGTATTACCTTCATTCTCGCTTGATTCCATATACATATCATTCACCGTAACAGCATAAATATCGTAAGACTAAAAATGTCCACTGTTACCACGTTCAAATTTGTGATTACACTCGAAGGCATTTTCATTGGCCTGTTTATTGGCGTCTCCTGACGTCTAGTGGACATCTATGGAACTCCTTTCTCATAGTTCTGTCTCCTGCCATCTGGTGGCGATCCATGGAACTCCCACGCCAGACAAAAGAACGATACTCAAATTTATTATTGATAAGAAGTGATTAACCCATAATTGAAAATGTACTTGATTTGTCTTCATGGAAGAAACGTTATAATCCCCTTTATGTATATGTAAATTCCACAAAAAAGAAATCTTAAGATGGTAGAAAAATAAAGGAATTACTAAACTTAGCGTTAGAAGTGAAGACAATGTGACAGTCGGATGGATTTTGAATAGTGCCTTGGAGCCACTTTGACAGAACTTAACACAAATCAGAATAACGAAACTGCCGACTTCCTGATATGTTATTTATTAAGAAATTTGTTAAGGAACTTGGAAGTTCCAGATAAAATTTCCAGCGAAAGTTTAAATAAGTAGAATTTAAATAACCTTAAAGCAAAAACAACAATAAAGAACGATTTGTCTGAAAAGCAAATATATTTCAGTATATCTCTGTGTTATTGGACAAGGCTGTCAACAAATAAGACGACACAGAATCGGGTTTAGGTACAAAAAGAATTAAAAAAAGACAATTTCTACGCCAGTATAATATATTTTGTTTGGAAAAACAGGCAATGTATCATTGTCTGACAGAGACAGTTCTTAGAGCAACATTAAATCATATCTACTGTTAATTCTTCGGGTTTGATTTTATTACCTTAATGGCAAAATAAATCGTCGTCTTCGTGAAACAAATTCGGGCTTCGTTTTGATTTCCGATCCCGTTATCAGCTAAACGGATTTCCATACAAATCTAAAAGGTTAAATTTCTATAATATTCTGACAATTTCCACCATCCTTCTATTTTTAAATTTCAGATTCGAGATAGCAGCACCTTTCTTCTTACCAACATTTTCCGTAATGGCTTGCCTTACCTAAGCTAGAAGAAACGAAATCCAGACACGTGCTTACACATTTTAGCCGTTTGATTAAACTTATAGAACAACATGCAAAAAAAATCCATACTCTATCCAACCAGACTGTTCTTATACACACGGGTTTGTATTTATAAGGCGGCTGAGCGCCATGATAAGACCACAACCATGTTTCGGTGTTAGCGGCACATCGACTGTCACTTCAAATGATGTAACACACACTGTGTAAGATAACATGCATAGGAACATAAATTATGGAAAGGACTGACCCACTGCAAGGCCTGGACCTACTTAGAGAAAAAGAGAACATATAAACATATATAAACGAATATTTCGTAAGGAATTCAAACTCGGTGTTTGAGAGTCACGGACCGCAAACATCTCAACGAAGTGTATTTATTATTACCGGTTAGATTAATATCTGAGCTGTGTAAATAAATTTTTGTTACCACCAACTCTTAATCCAAAGTCGCATAAAATATTCAAACACAGATTTTATTGAAAATAATTATCAACGTCAGTCTCTATGGGCGCGTTTTGACTTAGTCGAGCCCCTTCTTGGACTTATTTCTGCGTCCACTTGTGTCTAAGTACACGTTGAATAAAAGGACATTCTAGGAGTGATTTCTTTTGTTGGGGTTTTACACCGCGTATTAAACACCTTATCCGACGTTCCGTAGCATTGCACTGTCTCCACCTTCAGGGTAACTTAATCTGGTTCAGTTGGTTGCAATGAGATACCGTCATCCCGAAAATGGAGGTACTTCGTTCATACGAAACGTCGGAATAAGTCTTTACTATACGGTTTATAAAGCTCAAAAAGGACCACCATGTGGTCAACAACCGCACTGAAAACCCGAAAACCTATACTTTTCCTGAGCTTTAATTCATGTGATACCTTGACGACAGTGAGTGTTCAGTCATACCCTGGTTGTTACAGCAATCATTGCTACCGGTCTGTGTGCTCTATGCGATTATTTTTATGACCGAGACATGGCATTCAGTGTGAGGTACGGCTGAGGCTGAAGAAACACCTGAGCATTGAGCACGAAATGCAACAAAACGCAACCAGATTGTAGCATTCAGATAGGTAGACTTAATGCGTCAGTTGGTGTAAGAATACAGAAAAGAGTAATGAAATAAACGATGGAGAAGCGTGCGAATGTTACAGCAGCCAGTTGTACGAGAAGCACTTGCGTACAGCTGTAAATTTCAGTGCTGAAGTGTCCTAACGCTGATAACTTCAAACGACTGAATATATTTCTTTGGAACCAAACTGCATCAGTGTCTCCCGACCCTTTCCTTGAAGACGGAAACGTATCCGTTTTCCGAAATATATTTTTGAGTCTGTAGCACCACACAGCAGGCAAAATAGAGGAACCGAGTACTCGTAAGTTACATATGTTTAAAACTGTTACAAAATGTGGCAAGTAAACTGAAGCTTAATGAACGGGTAACACAAAGGACCCTAATACATGACATAAAGCCGTGAACATACTGTCAGATATTTCTAAACCTACAAAATAAACAGAAGAATGTAGCCACCTAAAATCACTAAAGTAATTTTTTACTGTGATTAATTTTGATGCCACGCCATGAAGAGACACGACACACTCCTTCTACTCTTAATTCAAATAACTTTATTGTAAAGAAATTCGTATCAACCGGTTTAACAAGAAATTCAATTTTTGGATTAAGTAGAAATTAATTTGTATAATGTATTCATATGCGGACTTCTCATCACTTACACGGTCTACTGAAATTACCAATTACTGTTAGAACTTGGAAGCAAAAAGCTTTGAGATAAGCAGATTTCCGTTTATTTCTGCTGAAATGTATACGCGCTGTCTGTATTTCAGTAACATTCTCTCAGAAACTGAGTTTTAAACGTAAATTCATTATGCAAGCCTTATCTTCTGGACACATTCGCTGTTGCCGATAGACAAACAGACTGCAGTGAAGCTGAGCCCCTGAGGTAGTGTAATGGAGCCAAAATGTTCACCGGACAAAAAAGAGAAGTGTTCAGTTTTGACACATTTAATCTAAGTCAACATGAAGGTAACATTTAATTTTAACAGAATGAAAGACAGAAAAAAGGCCGAATGTCAGTTAGTCGATTTAGGTGCAGTCCCTAAAATGTGCCAGTCTAGGTACCTGAAGAAATAGAAGGATTAATTTCGCTATCCCCTTCACGAGACGCCGGGAAAGCTTATTCGGTGTAGTTAATAGGGTTACCGTTACTAGTGTTTACGGGCTGGGTGATTTGGGATTTGATTCCAGGCAGAACAAGACACTGATCCCTTATCTAAAGGGTCAAGTTCAAATCCGGTGCCTCCTATTCGATTGGTGCCAGTGTCGCTTTCCCTGGGGGGTAAAGCGACCGAGGAGTGAAGCTGACCACTCATTTTCATTTAATGCGAGGTTAATAATGAAAGCAGATATTGTTATACTCCCCTTATATGCCTTCATAACATGGAAATTGGCAGTTATACTTCACTTTTTCTATTCTTTTCATTCCTCGTCACTTTTCCCATTTACTTTACTCATTGAGCTAAATTAGTTCTATGGCACTTTTAATGCTTTGAAGCAAGAAGTTATTCAAAGTAACATAAAAATTTCAACGCGAACTTTGAGGTACTTACAACAGTGTTGACGATTCAAGATGATGGGATATGACACCGTGTTGACTGGTAAAATATTGCAACCCATTCGGAGGATCAAAACATTCGGTGTTACATCCCAGTAAACTGCAACAACCACTTGATACTAAGGAGCAGGTTGCTGCAGAAGTGACGAATGAGAATATTACACGTATAATACGCCTTTCACACCCACGGTATATTGCGATTTTGACTGGATTATGGTATGGGCTATATGAGTTGCTATATACAAAATACGGAAACGTGCCTTGCAATGTATCAGGTCTACCTACTTTTCTGCTATTTTACACACACGATTCATTTGTTTTGGAAGTCTGTTAAGTAAATACACTATCATTTTCCTGTTCTTTCGCTTTAAGGTGTGGGTGTAATAGGAATTCTGCATTAAGAGGTCAATGGTTAGGTGCGATATTTACAAACTTATTTCCGTGCTAACTTTACATAAAATATTCCGTACGTAATCCATAATCCGTGCATTAATCGAATATATATATATATATATATATATACTAGTCTCCTTGCGCCCGGCGACCATGGCGGCCTAGGCACACGCATAGTTAACGTCAAAACCTGGCGGCTGGGGCAGGCAACAATGAGCACGAGGGCTTCGGCACCACGTATCATCAAAATGTAACACCATTTATACTGTGTGTTGCAATATGAAGTAAATTTTTATTGTAATCGTTTTTCTTTGATTTTGAAACGGAAGAGTATGCTGGTGCCCGGCGACCCGGGCGGTATAGGGATACACATTTACGTATTTACCGTGGAATCCCAGCAACCCGTGGGTGCAAGGCACACTTCATGTACGCAGTTACTGTGGAAACCCCACGGCCCAAGCAGGGAAGACACACACATTTACTTAGTTACATTTGAAAACTCGCGACTCGTGGGGGCAAGGATCACTTCATGTACGCAGTTACTGTGGAAACCCCGCGATCCCAGCAGGTAAGGCACGAATATTTAAGCAGTTGCTGTGGAAACCTGAAGATTGTATATGCCTGTGTATTATAATTTCGTAGTGGTGCCCACAGTTATGGTGAAAACCCGAATAATATGTACGTTTATATATTATACTGTCGTAATAGTCCCGGCGAGCCTTTACGTAGTTAAAGTGGCAACCCCAAATAGTCGTGTCTGTTTCATACCATCCGCGCGTCCGTCGAACTAAATTCTATGTCTTGTCTTTTCCTGCCCTTTGGTGGCAGTCCATGAAACTTCAATGTGGGAGTGTGACAGAGACTGACAGCGTTACTGTGTATATAAGATGGCCTTACTGCTTGCAGAGGGCAAAATTTGAAACATTTGAAGGAAAAGCCACAACATAAAACCCAATAGCATGATTTAAGTTTTTTGTGGAGAAGAACCCCACAGCAGTCGCTACGGACGCAACGTAACTTTAAGGCTTCTTGTGCAACTGCATGATGAAGTTTTTTATTATTATTATTATCCGAATTTCTCCCTTCTCAGCTTTGGCTGGGAAATATTCAACTATCCTGGGATGTATCATCAACAGGATTAGGCTCCGTGGTCTTACATGTAATTTAGGAGTTCCTTACAATTGAACATGTGCCATGATTTACCACTTTTTGCATTTGTATATATGTGTTTGAGTGCAGGTTAAGTCTCTTTAAACTTTGTGACAGTGACTTTGGAATTATTTCCGTAGCGGAAATTACTATCGGGACCACTTGTACGGCATCCTGCTTCCACATAACACGTATTCCGTTCGCCAGTTCTTGGTGTTTGTTTTGTTTCTCTGTTATTGTTTTGGCGAGATTGTGTGTATTGGAATAGCTATGTCTATTAGGAAGGTATTTTTTGTTTTCTTGTTTGTGAGAATTATGTCAGGTCAGTTGAAAGGTATTGTTTTGTCCGTAATAATGCTGCGATTCCAGTACAGTTTGAAGTTGTCATTCTCCAGCACGTTTGCTGGTTTTTACCTATAGTATGGATATTTGTCTTCAGTTAGTTCAGCTGCTTCTGCCAGTTTCTGGTGTATAACTTCCGCTACTTCATCATGTATTTTTATGCACTCGGTAGGTGCCAGCTGTTCACATGCTGCAGTAATGTGCTGGATCGTCTCCAGGTCTTTTCCACATCTTCTGCACATCTCGTCGATGTTTGGCTGCTTCAAAATATATTTCTTGCAGTTTCTTGTTAGTATAACTTGGTCTTGTATTGCTGTTAAAAGCTCTCTGTTTTGGCAAACAGGTCTGCATTTGTCAGCCGTTTGTTAGACGCTTCTATGTCTACATGTTCTTGGCTACAAAATTGACCAAATGATAATTAACTCATTGCAGCAGCTGATGAAGAAATGGACAACAACCCTTCAAGTCAAAGTGAAAAATAACCAGATTACAAGTGACCCTATCCACATACAACGAGGAATATATCAAGGGGACAGTCTTAGCCCACTATGGTTTTGCCTTGCACTAAACCCTCTCTCCTACCTACTTAACAGAACAAAGTACGGTTTTGGTATAAACTCCAACAACCAGGAGACGCAACGGTTGAATCACCTATTATACATGGACGATATTAAACTCTATGCAGCCACAAATAATCAACTGCAAGAACTCCTGCAGCTCACCCAGACTTTCTCTAGAGATATCAGAATGACATTTGGGATTGAAAAGTGCAAAACATTAAGTATTGTAAAAAGGAAAACAGAACTGAGAAACTTCACAACAGAGAAAGGGGACACTGTGACAGCCATGAAAGAGGGAGACATATACAAATACTTGGGCCATATGCAAACTAAGCAAATTAAACACGCACAAATGAAACAACAGCTAGGAGGTGAATATCTACAGCGCACAAAGAGCATATTAAAGACAAAGTTAAATGGGAAAAATACGATTAAAGCTATAAATACTTATGCAATTCCAGTACTAACTTCCAGTTTTGGAATAGTAAAATGGACGCTTAGAGACCTAGATAATCTCCAAATTAGAACGAGAGCGCTACTTACAATATATAGAATTCACCGCCTCCGTGCCGCAAAGGAAAGACTCACCCTACCACGGCACATAGGAGGAAGAGGGATGGCTGACATAACTCGGCTACATGATAAGCAGGTGAAGTTACTTCAGACATACTTCTTAAACAGACAGACATCATCACCTTTCCATGTTGCAGTAGCAAAAGCAGACAATAAATACACCCCACTGGATTTACTGCGCGCAAATGAAAATGAACTCACCACAGACGAAGAATACAACAACAAAGTCAGAAGATAGTGGTCCCAAAAAACCTTACACGGCCGACACCCGCATGACTACATCAAATTACACATTGTCATTACACATTAGTCATTGATATCAACACGAGTGTTTTTTATCACCTTACTTTTATCTTCATTGTTTTAATGTTAACAATCTAATAAGGCACAGTGTGTGTATATACGTTATATGTTATGACAACAATATTACATAGTCTATGTCCTTCCGAGTGAAAAGGTCTTTGAAGTGCAAATCCCCCTGAGGATGATACGATGACACACAGAAACATTTCGGTGTAGGTGAAGTGAGTGAATAAAAAGTGATTTTATCGTGTAGAGCGCATTTTCTTGGTAGACTTGGAGAATGTTACGATGTCCTATTTCCTACTTTAAATTATAAACTATGATAATAACTGTGTTATAAACTTCGTAAAAGTGAAAATAATTGGGTGCTCGAAAGGCAACATATGTGTAAGTTTTAAGCGTCATATTGTGTTCTTATTGCGCACTGGAACATGGTGCCTGCAGACAGGAAACACAAATCTAAGCTGATATCTCAGTCTTTTCCAAAGTTAATGACTTTTTGTAATCTTTCTTCTGCAAAACATACAGACAGCCGTTTCTCATTTGTTTTTCTCTGACCTTCGTCATTTTCGAAAACATGTGCTACTGTACACTTCTATAGAAGGCCCACCAGAACAGAGCTCACAAAACTCCGAGATGGACTGGGTAGCATCACTGCACCATATTCGGAAGATGTAGCGTTCAAATTTCATTCCAGAGGCCAGCTATTATAACTGAAGCTTTCACCCAATACTTCAGTCCATCTGAACAAGTGCTTGGCCACTGTCTCAAGTTCGACCACTGCCGCATCCTTCCACATCCTGTGTAACACCATATTCAGCTCTCCTAATATTCGACGCTGCAAAGCATGAGTTGTTGACAGCATCGTTAAACAAACCATAAATATATACTAACTCAGTTTAAAACCGATAGGAAAAAATAAAACAATATATTGTTTTGTGTCTGCACTAAACGAAGAGAACTTTCAGATAGATATACAAATTTCGAAAGAAAAAATTTGAAAACACAGGCGAATCATTTCTTGACTAGCTAAGGAACTGTGAGTTTTTCAGAAAAGACTTTGTTCCACGGAGTTAGTCAGTCAGATAGTTAAGGTGACAACTGAAAAGAAATGCTGGGTAAAAGCTGTGAATTGCGGTGAGCCGGGAAAAGTCAGTGAGTTTAGTGACTAGGCCACAGACCGGACCTGTGAGGAAATTAGTTGAATTCCCGACGGGAGAAAACTTTTTCTTCTCCAAAAGTGCAGAAACCAGCTCTGGGGCTCACCCAGTCTTGTATTTAGCGAGTACCGCGAAATCTGTTCCCATGAATAAAGTAACCCAGTCTGGAGCCGAGGTTAAGGATGACTGCTGCTAGACCCATTTCCCACATGCTTTGTGGTGTGCACGGAGACAATTTAATACCTTTACGATGGCCGTGAAAACCACGATTATTCTCTTGTCAGATATAACGCGTGTAGTTTGGTAGGTATGCACTTGTCTAAAAGTGTATAGATTTACACCCCGCAAAACCTCAACTTTATAAACATCGAATTCAATTTGAAACAAAAACACACGAAAATAAGCAAGAAAAGTAGCCAAACTGGCAACGAACGTTTTGGGAAAATGTAAACTCTGTTGGAGTACAAATTTTTAATATTCTTCTCAGGCTTCGTCAAAACGCTGACTGTATTACACTAACACACACACACACACACACACACACACACACACACACAGGAAGCCTTACATTGAACAGGCCCTGTAGACTGTTTCACGCTCTTTGACAAAAGTTCGGACATCACGCTTTAGCTTCATCAAATCAACTGTTTCCTCACGTAACACCGCCCAGGCTAGTGACAGAGTTGGATTAGATAACGTCGGTGAGGTAAAACTGCATGCCAGGATAACTCTGTCAGCATGGTGACTAAGTTGAGGGCTGTAAATTCGAGAAAGCGTTGTTTGATTCTCGGAGAGGAAAGGCAAACTTTTGTACCCTGCAGAACTTCAAGAGGGGCTCTGGGGCTCACAGCCCTTCTATTCAGTTGGTACGGAGGCTCTTTCCTAGGGGACAAAGCAGCAGAGGCGCGACACTGACCACTCACTTCTTTCTTCCGCCAAAAATAAACATGAAAGGCTTCATGGCTTGCACGGCGATAACTTTAAATTTATCCTAGATTTACATTAAATGATGTGATCTCGTTGCTTATGTGTAGATTCATTCACGTTTTCTCAGTACATCAGTGCGAAATTCTGTAAACAGTATCGAATTCCGTGACTGTCTCAGAGCGTATGTTGCCTTCTAAGGAAGTTCACGGCATATAATTACTTAGTTGGTTAATTCATCTTTAAGAGTCGCTGCATTTAAATATCTAAACAAATGTAATTATTTTACATTTTTACGTATTTTACAGCAACGATTTCTGAGTCAGTACAGTACGTTATGGGCTGGAAGACCCAAGTGCTTGAATTTCGGCAGCGAAAAGAGATATTGCTCTCTCATACAGTGTCTGGATTTTTGGTCAACTAACTTTCAATATGTTAAGTCACCAGGTGCCTTTCCTTGAGGGCACATCGACCTCGCCAGACACTACTCATTTAACTCCATCTAGTGCCGACGTTAATCAACTTGACGTTACTATACACCCAGAGAGAAAATGTCTGTATGGCATAAGTATTACGTCTGTACTGCGATGTGGGCCGGAACCCATAAATCCGCAAATTCTGAACTTCCGAATTCACGTTTAATAGTTAAAAGCCTGAAGTGTTACTTACTTCTTTCGGCACACATAAGTTCCCGAAGACGTTTGTGTATACACACGCCGCTATTCGCTTTTCTTTATCGCTGTTAGAATTCTGCCTTTCTGAATATTAAACTGCAGCGTAGTTTGTTTTCTTTCCCACAACTGAGCTCACCCAGCGGTGATACCGCATACTACAATTATTACGAACCAACCTTTATGTGTAGCAGCAAGTGAGTTGCTATAGGATGGTTAAAGTGGTGAATGGAATTATATTCATATGAGATGCCGTGAAAACTTGGTGTCACAGTTATGAGATATTACTGTTGCGAAAAATGGGAGGAAGGATTTACCTCAAGACGAGAAATGCTGAATGAAAGGAAAACAATGTAACCGAAAGTTTATAGAAATATATTGCAGCGTGCCAAGAAAAACACACTTGCTTATATAAACACGGATTTGATACTGGTGATAACGCAAGTGTTGGTAGATTCAAGTCACATATACGCTGCACACTACCCTCTTCCTGGCATATATTTAGTCTATTCATGTATGCCCTTTTTAGGAGTTTCCAATAAAATTCTTTTCGGTCCGTTAACTTAAATTAATCTATTGAACAGGAATTCCGTGTAACAAATATACAAAAATTTAGTTTCTACCTCAAAGAAAAGTCACAGTCGGCAGTATAAAAACAAAAAAACTTAACGCAATTTAGGGAACTAACCTTTGCTTATTGTGAAAACTGTAAGAAACACATAAATAAAATGCAGGAGAAAAATTCAGTTTTTGAATGCAAAATCAGAAGGTACATAAAGTTACCACTACGCTTTGAAAGCTTAAGAACGTATCTGAGGGAAGGAAATAGACTGCAGATGACTCAGAGCAAGGAGATTTTAAGACCTGGGAAAAGAAACACAAGGAGAAATTACGAAATGAATGGCTTCACACTTTACAGATTTTGCTCGGTATTGTTTGCATGGTGCCGATTCCAGTGGCCGCGCGGTCTAAGGCGTAGTTCTGCGGCCGAGCGCCTGCTGGGATCTTGGGTTCGACAGTGATCATTTTATGTTGAACATTTGTGAGGAACCTGGGCTTCAAGTAGTACATATCTTATTGGTTCGCTTAGACCACTGCCTTTTGTTTGCAAAGTTTTTGTCATATGTGTATTTAGTTTATTACAGGAAATAAAATGAAAGATAAAAAATCCCACCGGGGTCATTGATGTTCGTTTCTTGTGAGTGTTTGTATTGTCACGTAGAGGTCTCTGCGACCGGCCGATCCCTCGTCCAGAGGAGTCCTACCGACTGTGGTGTGTGTCTGAGTGTGATTAAGTGAAAATAAAGAACCATGATATCTACTGTGAGTAGGTAGAAGAGGTGAGGACTACGAAACGATTGCTTGCATGGTTAAATAAGGATCACTTGTTTGCAAAAGTGAAGTGACTATTCATAGGTAATTGGGATCAAGGGGACGAGTGCTGGGTCCGGGCCCTGGTCGGGTCATTGCCGTGAGGTGATAGCACCGGCCTGGGTCCGGCCTGGCATGGGGCAGCCGATCGGGGTCACTACTGAAGGGTGGTGGCTCCGGTCTAATAAGAGTGCTGCCATTTTCCCCAGGGGTGATAAATGCGTCATACATAGCCTCTTTTCACCCAAGGAGGTCTGTGCGTTGTGAAGAGCCACAACCTACGGGAGGTGACCCTGTTTGTGCAGAACACAGCGGATCTAAATGGGTAAGCCTTGAAAAACAATCCTCAGTCCTACGGTGTGAGTGCCGTGCCTACGGGATGAATGGCAGTAGGTGAGTCTGTCTAAACGGCGCCCTCTGGGATACCAGGCGACCTTCCAGTTGTACTGTAGCCTTACCAAGCATGGGGGCTCTGCTTAGTTGGCTGAGTTCTTTCCCCATAAATGAGTTATGAGTAAATGCATGTATGAAGGCCCTAGGGAGTGGCATCTCTTTCCATGGGGGCCCCATTTCGGGAACCAGGTAGGGGGCTGTTTTCCCCGGCGTTTCAGAGATAAGTAAAGGTGTGTTTTGGATATGGAGCGTCCCTCTCTATGGGGGCCCTGAGAGGGCCCCCTGAAAGGAGGGATCCTTTACTAGACTTTATAAATGATATGTGTAGAAGGCCCTGGTAATGGGCATCTGTCTCCTTAGGGCCCCGAGGGGGAACTTGGAGGGAGTTCCTTTTTTGGGAATTTTGAGAGGTATGTATAGTAGGCCCTGGTGATGAGCATCTCTCTCTGTAGGGTCCCGATGGGGAACCTGTGGGGGGTCTTTCACCGGGGACTACGAGAGACAGGTAGAGGACGGTTCTCGGAACGGATCGTCTGTTTCTGTGGGGCTCTGAGAAGGGAATCTGGAGGGGCTTCTTTTCTGGGAACTTTGAATATACGTAAAGAGGGCTATCTTTCCTTATGTAGGGGCTCCGTAAGGGGAACCCAGAGGGGCGGTTCCTTTTCTGAGGGTTCTGAAAGATAAGCAAAGAGGGCTCTGGAGATGGAACATCTTTCTTTACGTAGGAGCTCCGTAAGGGGAAGCTGGAGGGGGTTTCTTTTCTGGGGACCTTGGAGTTACGTAAAGAGGGCTCTGGAGAGGGAGCATCTTCCTGTATGTAGGGACTCTGTAAGGGGAACCTGGAGGAGGGGTTTCCTTTCTGGGGACTTTGAGAGACAGGTAGAGAGGGCTCTGGAGATGGAGCATCTTTCTCGATGCAGGAGCTCCATACGGGGACCTGGGGGGAGCTTCTTTTCCTTGGTGGCTTTGAAAGATAACGGGGCTTGGGAGGAAACCTCAGCCCTTGCGTTTGCATGAATGTGAAGCCCTGGCGACACTCAGGCATATTTGTCTGGGATCTTTCTTATGGACCCTAAGGACATTAAGAGGTCTGAGTCTGGGGGCAGTGTGGAACTTCTTAGAAGGACAGGGCTCTCATGACTCGGACCTAGGAAAGATAGTATTAAGATTATCTTAGAGAAATAGAAATTTAATGTCTTTAATTAAATTAAAAAAGAACAACAACACTTCATATTGTCAGTATTAGTAAAAAAATACCAGAATTTATAACGGTCCTTAAAGCCGAATTCTAATCCACTGGTATTATTATTATTCACTGAAAAATGAATGTTGCTTTTCCCTGGTTGACGGAGGCCGAAAGAGAATATAGGTTTCCTACTTGCGTGCAGCTATTAGCATCACCAAACACTATCAAGTCAGGAAATATAACCACAAACTGTAGAGATATGTTCATAATGAGTGGCTAAAAGAAAGGCATTTCTGAACACTGAGATAATTACTCGCAGAATCCCACCTAAAAGTTAGTTTAACATTTCTGTAGAGGATGATGGATAAAAACAGGAATGAATGAGGAAGAGTGTTCGAGGAGGCTTTCCTGGTGCAAAAATTCCTTCGCTCCTCTCTCTCTCTCTCTCTGCCTCCTGCTCTTTCACGTAAATTGCACAAATCAGAACCCCATGCAGGTATATATACATTGTACTGAGTCAGTTTCATTGTATCCCCAAAACCCTGGCAGTCATCTAAACAGTGTTTTAAAAAATCAGCTCCCACACATTTCAAAACACGCTTTTCTGTTACAAGGTTTAATGGAAATCTTCAAAACATTGAAAGCTAAAATCGTCCCTGTACTGCACCTACCGTAACTACGCAACACGCCATGAAGATGGGTATTGAAGTGAAGGTAGGCCTGTTAGCTACAAATTTTATTAGTCCATGCACTAAATGGGAAAGAGAGGTCATCTTATCATCCGTCATGCAAAAAGGCCCAATGATCTTCGGATAGGGAACTGGAAGAGCCCCCGAGCATGCTTGGACGCTGTGGAGAACTGAAATATGTCTGCATTTGTTGGAAATTGTCGTCCAGCATGCAGCCTAGTCACTACAACATACGAGCCACCACAGGTCCTGTGTTAATGCTGCCAAGAAAAATTATCGTTACTTATTTTGAAAATGTGAGAAATTATATGTGAAGGTAACATTCGTTAATTCTAAAGCAGGTGATATAATAAAAGTACAATTCTGTGTTTTGTGTGGGTACACATCGTGGCACAGTATAAATATTTAATTCCGCAATGTAGTCAATTTACTGTACCAAATACATGCCCAATAACATTCCCGTATGAAAGTTACATATATATAGCTCCGACATGTTTCGATGCCAATGCACCAAATGTGGCTGGTTTTAAACTTGGCATCCCTTGCTCCCTCAGAGTGGTGCACTGGCATAGAAAGATGTCGGAACTATGTATGTAACACTGATATGTGAATACTAGCGTACATTTAGTTGGTATAATAAATTGAATACAATGATCAGAACAGCGCACAGAATGAACAACCTTAAAATATTTAATTCCTCATACACTGAAACAACACTGGCTTGCTTATTTACAGTCTTAATATCAAATATAAACTCCCAACAAAACTCGACAATTAGATAATAATATACAATATAGACAAAATACCCAAGACAGAAAAAAACAAATATCTGCTTGTGTGCTAAGATAAGAGTGAACCATGCAGTCGATAAGAAAAGTGAAGGTGGAGAGGAAAACCAAACCCTGGTCTACAGCAAGTTTCTCTAACAAGTCAGCTTTACTTTCATTTGAAGCAGGCAAAAATTATGTAGTACTTCGTCAAGATATAAAGTTAATCAAGCTCGGAGACCCAATAGCTAATCTTATTTTACTAATATCATTTGGCAGTTTAATAACACGTAATTGTAAATTATAAATTTTTAACATTTTGAATCTTATTGGTTACTTCGATTATCACCAGACTTAACAATCCAAATTCTGCATTGTGCCTACACAGTGTACTTCTGTGCTTTGTATGGATCTCACAACAACCGTGATTATTTCTATATACAGCATTAAAAGGCAGACTTTTATAAAGCAGACTCAATGAGTGTACTGCGCATTACTCAATTTTGAAGTAACATGAAGGCTAGCCTTTTGAAAGGGTTTGTGTTGTTAATGAGGAGGTCTGGATCCTTTAAACTATAATGTAGACTACATGTAGCGCACACTTTAAAATCTAACGAGACAGGCAATGCACGTACAGTGTAACGTAACGTAACGTAACCTAACGTCGTGTTCGCTTAACTGTTGTTGCCATGGAAAAGCAATAAGTATGTCATATTCTGAGTGTGTGTGTCTGTAGCCTTAGTTATCCAGCATGCAAAGCGCATGTGCCGTATTATATTATGTATGGCCTGTCTAGCCCACCATATTTTTTAATATTATCCCATAAACGGCAGGATTTTCGGATAGCCGAAAATTTGTATCAAACCTTTTAACCTTGGGAAAATATCCTTTGAGTCTTGCGAAATATTTGATGAAACCATCGCAATGAAGCCACGATTAAACATCAAACTTGGAACGGCATTTCCGTTTCAGATGTGATAAAATTCGTTCGAGGATTCTGAAATTCAGATCGTCCATCGCGAAATCCGATGAAAATACAGAAAAAGTTCTCGAAGTTATTAGCGAGGCCAAATGGCCAACGATTAACAAGTTCTTACATTTTAGACCTACCACACCGTACACGCCAGTCTACTTTAACCGAAAATTTCAACAGGCGGTGAACAGCAGCAAACTTTGTGCCCCTTCTGCTGAAAGATAACCAGAAACAAAAGCGACTTCCTGCATAACGAAACCTCTACGATCAGGCCACAATGAACACAAACGTACTTATATTTTTATTATTATTATTATTTCTTACTGCAATTGGGTTTTCACCCGGTGGCAGCAGCCTTACACCAGTACAGACACCACAATACAATAACACATACATAAACGGAACAGCACAAATTGCAGTACACGTATTGGCAGTTCACCCACACAATACAATGTTCCTGCACTAACAAAATATACCTACATCAGTAAAATATACCCACTAAATTACAGTATAACAACAGTAATATAATATACCTATACAAGTACAATATATCCATATAATTATAGTACATCTACACTTATACAATATACCTGTACAAGTACAATATACTTATACAATTATAATACACCTACACTAATACAATATACCTGCACAAGTACAATATACCTACATAAATACAATATACCCACACATTTCAAAATGCTTACACAAATAGGATACACCCATAAAATACAATATACATACACAAATACAATCTACCCATACAAATACAATATACCCACACAAATACAACGTACATACACAAATACAATACAATGCTATATACCCATACAAATACAACGTAATATTGTCACACAAATACAATATATTCTCACAATTACGATATACTTACACAAATACAATATACACACACGCACACACGTTTCAGAACACCTTCACATCACTTCACTTATTTACACACTACACTTCACATCACTTCACTTATTTACACACTACACTTCACTTCACTTATTTACACACAACACTTCACGTCATTTCACTTATACACACTCAAAACCCCACTTGAATTCCCTTTGCTTGTAACTACCTTCTTAACTCTCCCCTAAGAGTGCTTAATTTACAGGGGAAAGACGCCAGTAAGTCTGCAGGCAGTTGATTCCAGTTTTTAATGGTCCTATTTACGAACGAATATTTACCAACATCTCTTCTGTGTTTTCTAGTCCCAATTTTCCTGTTATGATCTTCCCTACTCAGGTAGCATGGTTTTAGAAGTCTGTCCCCTACCGCTTTCCAATCCGGGACCCCGGTGTGTGCCTTGAACAGAGCGCAAATTCTTGCTTTCATTCTGCGCTGTGGCAATATTTCCCAACCACTATCATTAGTGTTATTTCCAAATTTAGCCGCTCTGTATTTGTACGCGATTTAAAGCGCTTACCTGGCCTTCCCTGTATGGGTACCAACACACCGCCCCATTCTCAAGTATCGGTCTCGCTAGGGCCGTATATGCTAGACGTTTCGTATTATTATTATTATTACCCTTTTTAAGTATCCGCATTATGAAATGAAGAGCCTTCCATGCCTGCCGTAGCGTATAATTTACATGATCTGCCCAGTTTAGATCACTGAGTATAATTATTCCTAAACATTTAAAGCTATTTGCCTCCGAAATTAATTGATCCCCAAAATAATACCTTACTCGTTCCTTCACCCTAGCCTTTGTGAAGCAAACCGCTTTACTTTTACCTGAATTTATCTTCATTTCATTTTCTAAAGCCCATTCCCTAATTTATTTAGATCCTTTTGTAATTTATCAATGTCACTACTGTCATTTATTTTCTTGTATATTATGCAGTCATCTGCGAACAGCCGTATATTAGACTCAATGTTCCTCCAAATATCATTCACATAAGCGAGGAAAAATAGAGGACCCAATACGCTCCCTTGCGGCACTCCTGAGGTTACTCTGACTTCCTCAGATAGCTGTCCGTCAACTCTAACTCTCTGCGAACGTCCTAAGAAAAATTCCTTAACCCATACAACTACCCTCAAACCCACTCCGGTTTCCGCAATTTTCATAAGTAGCCTGTGGTGGGGAACTAGATCGAAGGTCTTTGAAACATCTATTACTATCGCGTCTGTCCTGACTCCCTCGTCCAATGCATCAGCAATATCCTGACAAACGGTGACTATTTGACTTTTGCATGAGTTACCAGGTCTAAAACCATGCTCACCCTCATAATACCACCCACTCGTTTCCGAGACATTTCTTCGGTACCCTGCTATAATATGCTCCATTTGTTTGCAAACCACCGAGGTTAAACTGACTGGTCTGTAATTACCAACTACCGATCGGTCTCCACCTTTGTAAATGGGGGCCACTATAGCTATTTTCCAGTCACTTGGAATAGAATTACTGTTCATCTTTATATCCAGAAATCTCGTGAGGTATGGAATCATGGCTTCCCCGTCCAACGTTAAAATTTCCCCAGGAATACCTTCCGGTCCGATGGATTTCTTTCTCCCTGTTGCTGCTAATCTCGTCTTTATGCTGTTTATACTAACGGTGAAGGGTTTTCCTACGTCCGTCAATTGAATTTGAGGATTGTTACGTTTGCAACTAAATATAGACGCAAAGTAGGAGTTTAGGGCATTCGCCTTTTCTAATGGCTCTGTGATGAGCTTGCCATTTTGGTCTTCGATCACCGGAATATTTTCTCTATTTCCCTTACGTCTTTTAACATACTTATAGAACTCTGTCCAGCATCTACCTTCGTTTTGTAAGACCGAACGTAAAAATGTCTCCTCAGCCTTCTTTTCAGCTACCAGTAACTACTTTGATAATCGGTTCAGATCGGCTAGGTAACCCTGTCGAAATTTTCTCTTATTATACGCTTTTTCTTACCTTTACCTTTAGCCGTTTTACTTCCCTGTTATAGTATTCAGGGTCAGGATTCTTGCTCAGAGTTTTTTGGGTACATAACCTTTGATACCCTCGAAAATTATGTCCTTATAACTATTCCAAATCTCCTCCACGGAACTACCATTTCCAGCCCATAGTTCAAACTTATTCCGAAGAAAGGCCTGCAAGCCTGAAACATTTGTCTTTTGGTACACCAGGACCGATCTTTCAACTTGTGACTCACGACACTTTTCGTACCTTTCTACTTCTAATAAAACCCCATTGTGGTCACTGATTCCTGGTACAATGTTACAAGAAATAAATGAACTTTCCGGTCTGAGAAGGTAAATGTCCAGCATCGCGTCTCCTCTTGTGGGGCCACTCACTGCCTGAGTATAATCATTATCCCATACCAAATTGTTTACGAACGCCTGAAATCCGCTTGCTTTTTCCGCATCCCCGTTCCAACTCGCCTGAAGTAAATTCAAATTGCCGCCTATAATGCTTCGCTTCGTTAAACTTCGCGTAGCTAAGGTACGGGCTGCTAATCTTTCAACCGCCAACATATCCTCATTTGGAGCTCTGTACATACCTATAAATTCCCACGTATATTTTGGATCCATTCCATTCACTTCGGCTGATACCATCTCAAATTCCTCATCTACCCACAACTCTTTACTGGCAATGAAATTTTTGACACAGATATAAACTCCCCACCACCGGCAGACCTATCCATCCTGAAAGTTGTAAAATCAGCCTTGAATACTTCAGCATTGTTAATATCTTCCTTAATCCATGATTGCGTGCCTATGACAACATCGGAGTTTACGTGTCAACTAAATTCCAAAATTCTAATACGTGGTACTTTATTATAAATACTCCTACAGTTAACGTGCAACACAAATAGCGACTTACTTTCAATGCTATTTGCAGATGCAACAGATACAGATTTAACCCTTGGCCCACCCCTCAACTTCCATACTCAAGAGATTATTAATGACTGGACCACCTTCTTCATGTAAAGTCTTCTGTTCTTCGATCGATGGTCGCCGCGTTTCCCTGGTTTTCCTCATTCTGTGGGTTCCATCTTCCGAATTAGTCACATTTTGCTCCCTGTCAGTGCTCCGTCATCTAGTCCACTGACTCTAGCGCACAGTTGTCCAAGTCGCCTCTTTCCTCTTCCATTCAGATGCAGCCCATCTCTAGCGAAATCCCCGTCCTGTATCCAGCTCTTTGGATCAACGAAAGTAATTTCAAGGGCGTTTGCTACCCATTCGAATCTATCATTTAGTGCCCCAATACGTCTCCATGACACATCTCTACCCCGCAACACTCCACTCAGGACAAGTCTGCAGTTCAGGAGTTTACCCTTTGCCGTAGACACCAATGCATACACTTCTCCCATTAGGAACTCAAGATTTTTCATTGCTCTCAAGTCATGCGTACCGACGTGAATAATAACAGTTTCTGGACTACCTAGATCCCTCTTTTCTATCTCTCTGTGTAGCTGTTCAGATCTAATCCCCGGAAAACACTCCACCATCATATCTGTGTGTTCAGCTCCAACATTGCGCAACATTGAGTCACCAACCACCACGCAGACTTGCTTAGCAGGCACTGTATCCCTCTTCCCGGCTTCCACCAGCAGCAACTTTTCTTCAAGCTCCCTGTTTCTAAACTTCTGATCATCAATTTGTCGCAGCGCGTTTTGCAAATCCTCCTGCAGCTTTAACAACCTTTCAGTCTTCCACTTTTCACACCTCCACTTCTCAATCTCTCCTGTAAACAGAGTGTAACTAATGCTACCACTCACCACAGTGACTAGTATTTACTATTGTCCCTGTTATCTAGCGATCACGATAACTTTTCTCAAGGTTTATACGCGGGAGGTACCTGCAGCCTCCTCCATCCACTCATGTCCTGCTGAGCCTTGGCCGGTTTGAATGTGTTAGTTGCACTCACACCCTCTCGCTGTCTTCCCTAGCTACCCTATTCACCGAAACAAGTGCAACTAACAAAAAAAATGATCTTAGTAAGGCCTGTCCAGGGGTTGAACCTGAATCGCCGGTCCTATCCAGGGTTTGGACCTGAATGGCCGATAACAGATTGGTCATCGTGCTCAAAAGGGCATGGCACTGGAATATGCACTGCGACAGCTAAATCCATTCAAGAACTCATCAGCTACACTTTCAGCTGTATGTTAGCGCTCTCCTCCCACTTAAGTGTGGGTTTCCCAGACTGATTTCTTGTATGATATTGTCCTTCACGAACATTGTGTTGGTCGTTTAACTCGTGCATGCTACATCTCTTGTTTGTCATAGACATATCCCGATACACTGCCATTCGAGGAATACTCAATTTCGGACTGGCTGTAATATAGAAATATTTACGATTTTCAACTGATGTGAATTAAACCGTGCCAGTGTTTAGACCACAGACAGTGTACGACAGTGCTCTCATAGCAGCCAATACAGAAATAATTAGTATTCTGTATTTTTATTAAGAACGCGTACATGTATGCAGTTTGCTCTGTTCCATACTAACGTAGCTTATATTAACGATGTGATATTTACGCACATAAAACTTTTAATGTCAACGTAGGAAAAAATGCAGAAGTATGCCACGTGACGCTATTACTTAGCCTATGCATGCTCAAAATATTTACAAGGGGAGCCGTAAGCCTAAAATATCTTCAGTATAAAGAAATACGGGTATTTAAATCTTCAAGGTGAAGACCAGTAATCCTCTTCCAGAAAATTTCAACGATCACATCTATGTCGTAAATGATTGCTAAAGCTGTACTTTACAGACATGACTTTTTTGTGACACTCCAGTATATATAACAGTACATTTTTTCCTGAAACTGTGACGTACCAAAATGCTAAGAACATTCCTTCCAGACGATGTAATATTTAGAAAACAGACGTCAAAAATGCGGATTTCACTTCGGGAACTAGAGCAAGATTTATGAGACCTAATGAGGGAAGGCGAATTGAAGGAGAAAGCTGTAGATAAAAGGCAGAAATATCAAACAACAAACCTGCAACAAAATGTGTACTC
>BLKM01008815.1:1738592-1811139 GCA_013340265.1 Coptotermes formosanus | reverse complement strand
TGTGCTGTTGACTGTGTACTGCGTTGTTTTTGGAGGCGTGAACTCTCTGCGGTCCCGGCTTGCCGCGGAGAGTTCACGCCTCCAGTACACAGTACACAGTCAACAGCACATTCTCGCTCAACTGTAAAATGCAACCTTAGTGTAACGATAACAAAAAGTTATCCCTGGAGATGACACAGCAGGGTCGAAACATGTAAGAGTGCGTTGCAATTGATGATAAAACTCTCTTTGCGCATTTGTTGGTGATTAGTGTTTTTGTATAAAATTAAGTCAAAAATGAAAGATCGCACCTGTCTGTTGACACGTCTCATCTGCGAAATTCGGAGTTGGGTAGATTCTACTCGATGAAACATAATGTTTCCTCCTACAAGTTTTCCCTGATTTGATTTTTATGTCATTAATTCTAGGAAAGGGTTTGATTTTGTAATAAACATTTATATTACCTTAAAAAATTTCAGATCTTCGCTCTTCTGGAATGTTACTCAGCTTAGATTGGTAATTACTTGGCGACGTTTCGGGACAACCTATTGGTTCCATCTTCAAGGGTCATAATTCTTGGACTCCTCAACCCTTCAGGATGGGACAGATAGTACGTTCCGAAACGTCGGCAACTAACTACCAATATAAGTTGCGTAAAATCCCAGAAGAGCAAAAATCTGAATCACATCGCGGCGAAAGCCTGAAGTCACACTCAATAGGGTACAGTCCACCTATAAATGTTGACATGAGTTGGGTGTAAGGGCTTTACAAGTTCAGATAAATATGGACAGGGTGTTGGCATAATTAGTGAGAATTTGTAAGGGTTTCGTAGCAAACAGAAAGACTGAGAAACCGTAATTTAACAGTAGATATTCACCGTAACATTCACAGCCACCCGTATTGACGGCAGGACTGCTCCCATAAGTGTATTTAATTCGGATATTTGAGGTTGTTGCTCAGCATTACCTCAATTTAACAAACTGCGCCCTTAAAGGGCGCATATTTCTTGATCTATATAACCGTAAAGCAGTGTACGTTCCGTGAGAGAAGAACTAAATCTTTAAGTATAATTCAAATCTGCAAAGAATTAAACGGCCTACCATTGATCTGTATCTCATTTCCTTATATGGACACGTGGAAATATTACGATTTGTTGTGGTATTTGTTACTATTTTCATAGCCCTGTGGCGCATGTGTTTAGAACTGAATACATCAATTGACAGGCAATAAGGAAGGAGTTATTAACATTAAAAAATTCTACGTGGTACCCACATTGCGTTTGTGTGTTTTGTACGGATCTCAGAACAAACAGCGACTTTTACCTTATAAAACATTAACAGATTGGTTTTTATAACCGGAGTGGAGGGTGTTTACAGCGCGGTACGCACTGAGTCCTTATATAAAACAGATACGCTTCGTCTTTAAAGGGTTAATGACAAAAAACATTTTTGTTGTTTTGCCTCTTCTTCTCTTACTCCGATAAACACGCCACGTATTTCCTCATTTTATCGAAGCAAACAATTTCGTACGTTTAATTAATTAAGTTAATGGAAAATTAATTGGCATGCGCTTCTATCTAGTCACATCACACAACGCTTTATGAAGTACAATTTTTCCCCAAAAATAAACATTACAGCTGAGGGTAAATATGTTTAAAGGAAATTAATTAATTACTGTGTGTTTAAAAAAACAAAGGCAAAGACTCGAATACAGTTTAAACCTTTGTCTGCAGACAGCCTGTTTAATAAACCCCGCAGCTAAATGTTCTTAGGTCTCAACCTTTTTTCTCACAAGGCAAAGTGCATCTGCGAATTTATAATTCATCTATGTTTACCTGGGAAGCCAATCTAGTGCTCCGAATAACTGGCGATATTGAACGAAGAGTGATGCATTCCCTGTACATTCTCACTGATTAGAATTCTTACAGGCCTATAAACTCCACTCATACGTAAGAAGTGAGGTTTTGATATACAGAAATTAATTTTAAGATTTCACACTTGAGTTAAATTATTTTATTTACGTATTATCTCCATCAATGTAATTACCATCGGAATTCTTACTGCCGTAGAAATGCTATTTTTATTTGGTATTACCAAGTCACTATAAGCAATATGAGGTACAAATACGTAACATGACGCTTAGCCCCACATCTAATTATCTCAGGTACTGCTGCACTCTGCCATTAGGATACATAAGGACGCAGGAACGTCTGATAATCCTTATTACCCCCTTTAAAGACGAAGCGTATCTGTTTTATATAAGCACTCAGTGCGTACCGCGCTGTAAACACTTTCCACTTCGGTTATAAAAACCAATCTCTTAATGTTTTATAAGGCAAAAGTTGTTGTTTGTTCTGAGATCCGTACAAAACACATAAACGCAGTGTGGGCACCACGTAGAATTTTTTAATGTTAAACCTGGCAGTACGTAAAGTTACCGCTAGGCTTTAAAAGTTAATGAACAGTAGTCATTTAATTCTGAAGACAAAACTTAAATCAGCAACGGTTTCTACCACTCAGTGTTGGAGTGGCAAGCTATTCCATATAATTTGCCCTATTTCAGATTTCAGAGAGCTCAGGATTTCCTCACTGGAGAACTTGACATTTCCTTTCCTTCCATTTCTTAACTTCTTCAAAGTTAGACTTATCTGTAAGTCAAAAGCTTTTTGTATGGCAGGAGGTAAGCACAGCGAGCATTTTATTGAACAGGCTTATAAGGTTTCATTTCGTATAATAGCAATAATTCCCATCTAAAATTTCAACTGCACAAAGATACACAAACCCACGTCTGTTACAAGTTTTCTCTCGTCGTCCGGATTTCTAATAATTAGCACTTAATTAAGAAAATGTGCAGAAGTATGATACAAAAATAACTTTTCAGAATGTGAAACTCATCCAACGAATATTTTTAAAAATTAGATGCCTATTTCGCAGACATCGCATTGCTTCTCCACTATAAATATCAAACAGTTAATGTTGTTTGCAAACATAATTATATGAAACCCACAAAATTTGAAGTTTTTAGGCACCTTCGCTTAGTCCCAAAAAGCGTTTATTATCTTCGCCGTGTTTATCCGTCTGTATATCTGTCCATCTGTCCGTCCGTCTGCCGAAAGTATTAGCGCGGCTTCTACTAAACTGGTTTTCGTGAGATTTGATAAAGGGGACTTTTACGAAAATCTAACCAGAAACTCAATTTTTTTTTCAAGTCGGAGAACAATATCCGGACCTTACATGACAACCTAAGTACGTGTATATTATCTTCTACAGACTGGGGGAAAAATTGTCAATTAGATTCAGGATTTTAATGCCCTTCCATGTGAGCAGTGAAAGGCGCCTATTAACTTTGTTATGTAGGTCCGTCCGTCTGCCTTTCCTCATATACTAGGTGTGGCATAAAAGTAATAAGACTTCCATTCGACGGATTTTCGTGAAATTTGATATTGGTTTGCCTTGCGAAACTCTGTCAAGAAAATGCAAATTAGGTTAAAACCGCACAAAAATATCTGGCAACTTACACGAAGAAATACGTGTGTGTTTCATATTGTTGGCAAGGACATATGCAAAGCTACAACACAAACAGCGCATTGTTGTTCTCCTATGGCAAGGCTTCCAGTACATATTACATTGCCGACAGCGACATATGTAAGTAAACAGTACAAACAGAATGCGTTATTGCGTTTCCACGGCAACAATCGTTACGCGAACGCGGCACTCTTTTACATTATATGCAACTTGCCTACCTTGTTTATGTTAAAATGTGTGGTAAAAACAGCAACCACTGTGCATGGTAAGGTTTACTTAAAAACAGATTAGGTGGTGTCGATTCTGCGGAAGCCAGGCGGATTCATCGTTTCTGTTTATCTACTTACAATTTTAAGGCAAAAGAGCAGTTTGCCGGACGGAGTATAACTGCACTGATAATGCTCTAAATATATTAGTGAAAGTGGTGTGAGTTCGTGCGTTGGATTAAGCCGGCTGTCAATACAGTATCATATAGTAACCTTCTACAAGGAACGAAACTGGGTTTCAAAGTACTCGTAGTACTGAACTTCTGGCGTAGTACTGAACTTCTGGCGTAGTACTAACTTCTGGCGTAGTATTGAACTTCTGGCGTAGTAGTGAACTTCTGGCGTAGTACTGAACTTCTGGCGTAGTACTGAACTTCTGGCGTAGTACTGAACTTCTGGCGTAGTATTGAACTTCTGGCGTAGTATTGAACTTCTGGCGTATTCGGTATTGTAACTAGACCATTGTATGTTTTTCTATGTTCTTAATGGTTGGTCTGCCCTTTGTTGTTCGGCATTTTCTTATTTCTTCTGTTGGGGGTAATTTGGGTTATCTTTGATGTGTTGTGTGATTTCTCTGAAGCCCACTCATTCTCCTACTTAATGGCACCGGGGGTTCTTCCCCGACAGTAAAGCGGCCGTAGTGTGAATACGGCCACTCTACTCCATCTAGAGTCCAGATTAAGAATAAGTGGAGTTGTACCTCTATGCTTCATACTAGCCTCCGTGGCACGGACAGTGAAACTTTATATTTACCTTTGATGAGCTGAGAAACTATACGTTCTGCATCATATATTAGATCAACATGTGAATAAGAAAGAACGGAATAGCGAGCACTTTAAAGGGCATTTGAAATAACGGGACGAAAACCAACTGGCTTTTGACATTGTTTATCCGTGCTCCTGGATTTGCAGTCTGATGCACGTGTGACGCACAGATTTTAATGGCACTGATTCATGCAGTGTATACGGCGGAAGAGGAAATGAGATCATTAGGAATAAACTGAACGCATCTTCAGAAATTAAGACTGAGATTGTAACAGAGGATGACAGAAAAAAAATACAAGAGAATGAATAAAAAATTGATGGTTAGCACGGTGCGTAATAATTACACATCAGACAAGTAGCCCAAAATATCGTGGTATAAAGAATTTTTGGTTATGAAGAGTACGAGCAAATCAGAGTAAAAGAAAATAGCAGAAGGGAATAGAAAAGTCTACGATGTGAGACACGAAAATTATACAAGAAAAGGAAGAGGGTGAAACAAAAGAATAAAGAAAATAAAGAAAAGAGAACAACTGAAGTTTACTTATATGTTTCCCATCCTTCCACTTACCCATTAACGCTAAAACCCTTATTCTTCTATTGACATTTGGTAAATTTCTTGTTACTTTAGTACATATTTTTCCTGCACAATGTCTATAATTCCTGAACGCCGTTGCGTTTATAGTCAGCTTATGAGGAACATTCAAGACATTCGACGTTTCACAAGCTCTCCCTACATAACTTACCCACCTCCAGTGGTTCATTTGTTATAACCAGCAAAAGGAAAACTATATGGTTTTACAGCAGTCTACCTGCTGCCTTTTTTACACTCGACGAAAAAGTTTCTAGACCAAATATTGTTCACCATTACAGGAACCAACATTAATAACGCTCTTGACTCTGCCAACTCAGAAGTTAGCGCTTCTGCCATGCTGTTATTACAGATGTATAAAATTAAAGCCAAGGCTTTTATACTGTCTCCAATGACAAATTTTCGTGTAAATCTCTCACCTGCTTCGAAATTTGGAGTGGGCCACGCACACACATGCGTACAGGATATGTTGGTCTCAGAAAAGTATTTTTTTGGTCTTATGGAAAGAAAATAGGCTACTTTAAGGCATGCGATCCGTTATACGTGCGCGTGAGTGCGTGAGTGTGTGCGTGTGTGCGTGCTTGCATGTGTGTAGGCCTACAAATTTCGAAGTTCAGCCTGAGATTCGATATCCTGAATGAGGTTTCCTTGTGTTTCCCTTCTGCTGAATAAAAGATAAGACAGGCAATCGCTGCATGTCAAGCCAAACTTTACACAGCCCTCTCTAGGAGGCAGCGCCACATCTCAATGGATTCGGCTTTAGGGGCTACGTCCAACACATCGCTGCATTTAACCATTCATTTCAATAAATTCTGGGAGTAACTGACAGGCTTCCCATTTGTGTAATTGGGTTAAACTCCGCTTCTTTCTGTTCTTTTACCAAGTAACTTAGCTCAGAAACGAACTTATGTTTTATATACATATATATACGACGGCAAGAGAAAAGTCTGCAGAAATTGACTGAAGATTACCATATTCCAAATTAAACAAATTTTCAATCTTCCAAGAAGATATTTCTGGAGACAATCGAGGGAAATTACATTAAGTTGTAATAACTGACAGATGTCGAAGAACCACTTAAGGAATTGAAAATTATGCAAAGAAAGTTAGTGAGAGTATTTCCGGTACATTCTGCAAATTACTCAGTGATATAACAGAAGGCAAAGTGCCGGTACCGCTATCAATGAAGTCCATAACTAGAAGTAATGTTGACCAATTGTGTCTACTTCAGTACCCAAAGTCTAACCTATGTGACTCATCACAATTTTGTCTTCCGTTTCTGTACTCGGCCTTCAAAGCTGGCATTTTCCAACATGCTTCAAATCTAAAAATTCTGCAACATTTCTTCTCTCCATCATTCTAAACGAACTTATAACTAGTGTAAGGTGTTAAAATTACTATCCTAACTTCACTGGTTATGCAGTACAGATCACGAAGATCTTCGACGTGTAAAATCCTGATTTTTTTCGCTTTCTTAATCCTTTATAAATTCAAATATCTGCTGAGAATGTCGTTTTAAAATATTGTAATTTATCTTCCATCCCCAAAGGGATTTCACACATATATAAATAATTTTAAAGTTATGAATGTAAACACAGATGCCGTCCTCACAACTTGTTTTAGTTTAAAAGTCAAAATTTGCTACATGTTTCAACCACCCAGGTGGTCATAATCAGGCGTTATTACAAATGTAATAGGAAGAAACTTTTGCCTTTGAGATCTCACTTGCCATCTCACTTGCCAAGTGAGACCTCAATGGCAAAAGTTTCTTCCTGTTACATTTGTAATAAGGCCTGATGACGCCGAGACAGACCTCAGTGGCAAAAGTTTCTTCCTATTACATTTGTAATAAGCCCTGATGATGACCACCTGGGTGGTTGAAACATGTGGCCAATTTTGACTTTTAAACTAAAACAAGTTGCGAGGACGGCATCTAAGTGTGTTTACGTTCATAATATACTCGTATTCACAACGGTATGCATTCTATAAAGAATTTTAAAGTTATTTATTTTTACCGCATATTATGTTTTGCAGTGACTTAATAATGGCCGGCTAAGCTCCCAGACTGAATAACAAAAAATACGTTAAAATAATTTAACACAAAACGTACCCACGCAACGTTCTTGATTGTTATAATTTTGTTCTCTCTACTCTGCTTTTAAAGTTCGTCCCATAAATGGCACTGCGGAATTAAGCGCTGAAAGTTGCCAACATACAAACACAATAATTGGCCATTTGAAAGGTAAGAAAGAAATATAAGAAGGGAAAAAGATAAAAAATGGGAAATGAAAATAAGTAATAAGAGGGAAAGAAATGAGGAATGACGCAAAATAAGAGGGAAGAGTCGAAGCGTGGAAATAAAACGAATTACTGCTCAGTACATGTAACGTATATTGCATCTTATCAATGTCCAATTGCGGTTTGTGTCACTGGGGTGCGTTGGGATGTATACTGTGGAATGTTTCTGCCTAGATGTAATCAACCCTAACTGTACGAAGAATTCAGTGTTCATGTGTCTTAGGTTTTGTTTTACTAGGACGTTTTACAGTATAAAAGTAGCCGCGGTGGCGCAGTTGGTTGAGGCACTGCGCTACAAACAGGCAGGTCGCGGGTTCGATTCCCGATGGTGTCAGTGGATTTTTTCATTGGCATAATCCTGTCGGTCGCACTATGGCCCTGGGGTCGACTCAGCCTCTAACAGAAATGAGTACCGGGAATATTTCCTGGGGGGTAAACGCGGCCGGTGCTTAGGGCTGACAACCTTACCACCTTCAAGTGCCGAGTGTCTAGAAATCTGGGAGCCTCGACCTCCTGGAAACATGTGGGCCTGTCCAGGCCTGTAATGGGACCGCTTTACCTTTTTTACAGTATAAACTGCATTCCGCTATATCCAAAAGCCACATTTGCTTAGCGGATATTAAGCACGCCGTATTATCTACAGCTACAGAATTAAAATCAAAGTTTCATGTTCACTGCAAGGTAGTACCTTGGTCTGGGACCTCCTGCTATGAAGCAGAGCGAATAGAGGACACGGACAGAAAGGATTCTCTTCCTCGTGGCAGCCACACTAGTGACACTAGAATGACAAATGCTTGAGGGTTTCAGAGAATGCTTTTGATTAGTTCGGTCAGTGGTGCATGTGATGCACGAGGGTGGGCAGTTAAAACCCGCTGTACTCTCACACTGCCTAATCAAGATGATTTCCTTCCTTAGTAACAGCAACGTTGAACCTGCCCAATTCCAAATAATAGGCAATTAACCCTTTAAAGACAAAGCCCAGCTGTTTTATATAAGGACTCAGTGCGTACCGCGCTGTAAACACTCTCCACTTCGGTTATAAAAACCAGTCTCTTAATGTTTTATAAGGCAAAAGTTGCTGTTTGTTCTGAGATCCGTACAAAACACATAAACGCAATGTGGGCACCACGTAGAATTTTTTAATGTTAAACCTGGTGGTACGTAAACTTAGCGCTAGGCTTTGAAAGGTTAAGAGTATAACCTTAAATATTCTGGTCGTTTGCAACAATCCTTTCCATGGCAAGCATGTGACATCTGGATTACACAAAATTACGTACAGTTTGGAGACCGTTATATAGTATTGGTGGAGTACGAGGTGGCGCAGTTGGTTGAGGCACTCTGTTAAAAGCCGGAAGGTCGCAGGTTCGATTCCGATGGAGTAACTGGGATTTTTCATTGACTTAATCCTTCCGGCCGCATTGTGACCCGGGGGTCGACTCAGCCTCTAACAGAAATGAGTACCAGGAGTATCCCCTGGGGGTAAAGAGAGCCGGTGCGTGGAGCTGACCTTGCCGCCTTCATGTACAGATTGATTAGAAATTCTGGGACCATCAACTTTCTGCAGTCCTAAGGGCCTGTCCAGGTATAGCTTCACTTTTATTTAGTACTGGTTACAGGTAAGGAAAATTCTACGTATATACTTTGTTAATATATGTTAGCGGCACAGTGTAAAATACGGCAATGTACAGCGCACCTAGGAAATGTACACATCGCCCAAAATACACAGGTAAAGTATGAAATGAAGTTTACTGGACACATTGCCTACGTATTCTATACAATGCTTCTCAACGGGTAGGTAATGTGTGAATACAAACTTCTATTGTCTGTATTAGGTTAGGTTATATTAAGTTTGGTTAGGTTAGGTTACGTTACGTTACGTTAGGGTAGGTTAGATTACGTTTCGTTAGGTTTGGTTAGGTTAGGTTAGGTTAGGGTAGGTTACGTTACGTTATGTTACGTTTGGTTAAGTTAAGTTAGGTTAGGTTAGGTTAGGTTAGGTTAGGTTAGGTCAAGTTAGGTTCATCATTACAGGTTAGGTTAGGTTAGGTTAGGTTAGGTTAGGTTAGATTAGATTAGGTTAGGTTAGGTCAGGTCAAGTTAGGTTCATCATTACAGGTTAGGTTAGGTTAGGTTAGGTTAGGTTAGGTTAGGTTAGGTTAGGTTAGGTTAGGTTAGGTTAGGTTAAGTTTGGTTAGGTTTGGTTTGGTTAGGTCAGGTCAGGTTAGGGTAGGTTAGGTTAGGTTAGGTTAGGTTAGGTTAGGTTAGGTTAGGTTAGGTTAGGTTAGGTTAGGTTTGGTCAGGTTAGGTTAGGGTAGGTTAAGTTATGTTAGGTCAAGTTAGGTTCACCATTACAGATGTGTTCAATATGAACAAATGTTTCATGATATGGCATACTTTCCCCAAACTCCTGTGGGCATTTCATATAATGCCTAGGTAAAATACAGGTTACCTAGGCAAATGTGTGAACTGATATTTTAAAAGCTTCTCATTTCAAACACTGCTTAAAATGTGTACGCCTTCTGTACACATCCTAGGCATTTGATGCATTTCTTTCAATACACACTATGCCGGTGACATATATAATATAGATAGACGGAAAACGGACAGACATGACGAGACTAATATTTGCTTTTCACAATTTTGCGAACGCACCCACAGAACGCTTTAGACAAGAAGTCTATCAGGTTAGTACGTACCTACGAACATTTTCTCCTACACAGCGCACATATAAATATTCGTTTGCTTTTCGAATTATTTAGTGATCTGAATATTATCCGACATACCTCAGTCACTGACGCCACTGACTCGGATTTCAACTTTAACCCTTTAAAGACGAAGCGTATCTGTTTTATATAAAGACTCAGTGCCTACCGCGCTGTAAACACTCTCCACTTCGCTTATAAAACCAATTTCTTAATTTGTTATAAGGCAAAAGCTGCTGTTTGTTCTGAGATCCGTACAAAACACATAAACGCAATGTGGGCACCACGTAGAATTTTTTAATTTTAAACGTTGTGTTATGTAAAGTTACCGCTAGGCTTTAAAACGTTAATAACGGCATTCCTGATGTCCTTATTACCCATTCACTCGTGTACACTCGATAACAGGCGGTCCTCCAGCATGTAGCACTGGCTGGCACAACGAACTCCTTTCCTGAAACCACTAACATGTTACGAGATATTACACAGGGCATCTGTGGGATCTTGTTAAGGTGGTGAAGAAAGTCCTTATCCCATCAATGTCAGAGTGCATCTTGAGCAGCTAAGCGATAGTTAGCTTCTCAAGCAAATATCTGCTGCATGAGGTTTATGGATTAGTTATTGGCATCATACAAATTTATAGATAAAATAATATTAATTTTTTTCCCTATGGCACAACAACCCCTAGTGGGCCAGGGCATCCTCATTATCGAGCCTTCATGATCACACTCAGACACACCACACTCTGTAGGACTCCTCTAGACGACCGATCAGCCTGATGCATAGACCTCTACCTGACAAGACACAACTCATATGAGACAGACATCCATGCCCCCGGCGGGATTCGAACCCGCAATCCCAGCACGCGAACGACCGCAGGTCCACGCCTTAGACCGCGCGGCCACTGGTGTCGGCGAATAAGATCGGTAAACCATAGAATTAACCGGGTTGTTAGTCGCCAGTTTCTCAACTCGGATGCTCTGGGTCGTTCCAGGCCAGACTATGTGGAATTTATGGTAGAAAAAATTACGCTGCAACAGGTTCTTTCTCCGTGTACTTCGGTTTTCCTCTACCAGTATCACTGCATCAGTGTTCCTTACGCATTTATTCATGTTACCGACCCCAAATAATCTTAGCAGTTTGATGTGTGTAAGCAACAACACTAAATAATCAAATAAAGACGTTCACCTCAGTTATAAATAAACTTCGCATTTCATGGAAAACACATCACACACGTATTTCGTAAAGCTCAATCCGTTACTGCTGAAGAAGAAAATAATCGCTGCTTCTTCCAGATTTTTGTAATATTACCGTTGCCGGTATATACAGTTACTACTGGGCTCGAAACCTTTATTGATTTCGAGTAAAATTTTTAAATCTTGTAGCAAACACGTCTAAGATATTTACGTGGACGTGCTTTAAGTACAAAGACCACCGTGAAGACCGAATTGTAGATGGAACAATAGTACGGAAATGTTCGTCAGAGAAATGGGGTGTGAGATTTTGGGCTCGATTCAACAAGTTAAGGATAACGCCACGTGGCACGCTTTGATAAATATTGCAAATAGCCAGTTGACCTGAAATTTCATTAGATATGATTTGATTGCTGCAATATTTCGCTCTTAAATGCGGCTGCAGATTAGCTGGCGCATTAGTCTTACCATCCTGAATGCCGCCACAGAAAGGTCTTTTGTTCGAAACGAATTGAACTGGAACCCCCTTACAACCCCCTTGCATATACCGACGTCTATATTATTTACTGAATCACACATTTGAATCTCAGTTGATATTTTCTGTCTTCACTTATATGCGTATTAAGTTATATATACTGCACAGCTGCATGGGCTCCTTGAGGTTATTAATTCCTTAATGAATAATAACACAAATGTGCATAATCGCGTGTATTATATGCGGGTAAATTATTGGGCAGATGAGGAAATAACAGTTTTTTTTTTAAAGAAATCTACGTCATATGCTAGTTATTAATGCTTCCAAAGGGTGGTGGTCCCTGTACGTAGGTCACATTTTAATATTAAACAATTCGGCACCTTTCTCTGAAAATCGAACAGAACTCGTAGCCAAACCAGTCATCCTCATTCAAAATTCTCACCACCTCAGAGGCTGCTATATAAGAAACAAAACATGCTCAATAAAATATTCTCGGGCTAGCAGCCTCGCCAGGTGGTTGGAGATTAAACCGTGTCACTTCCCTGATGACGAGAACAGATATAGTCTTCGAAACGTTGGTCTACTCGTCATTCAACCACCTGACGCGGCTGCTAGCTCGAGAATATTTTGTTGAATTTTGTCGCCGCCAAAGATTTAAAATCTAAATAAAATACACCTTCGTTTCACATACTTCTTTCTACCAAAAACTACTTCAGTTCTTATCACATTTTAACAAAACCTGACACAATACTACAAACTTTTTAAAATTTAATTTATAATTATAGCTTCATTTTCAGATTACGAACTTTAAGAAACCTCACACACACACACACACAAACACACAAACCAGCATACAATCCAAGAATATCAAACTGTAAGAATTTTCTTATAAGTTCTAAATACACTTTTTACTTACATTTAATAATTTTTATTTGACTTTTCTGTCCCTTTAATTTATTCCAGAACAACCTCCATCCAAAGTACACATACCAAAAGGCCACGATAATTTATCAACAGAGTTTTTACAAAAATCCCAAAATATAAATACACGTCAATATTTCAACTTACATGTCTACCTTAACAGGAACATGTTACAGATTTTCAAAACGTAACCTTCTCCATACCTTTACACCTACATAACACCTGCTTTAAAAATATGAGCCTTTTTTCTTACAAAAACCGCTTCAAGTGTAAAGAACAAGACCTTATTCTAAACTCAGAAATTTTGTGGTTACAATTATCCTTCCTCCTACAATTTTTTGTATTTAGACAGACCTGATTATGCCCAAAAGAGGCCGAAACATTTAGTATAATATATTCTAATAAATAACCATACATACAAAAGTTGCGATACACGGTATATTTATTTATTATATTGTGTATCTTTCACAACGAGATGCATCAACCAAAGGTTCATGTAATATTCATAACATACACGAATTATTTCAATTTAATGGACTCCACCCCTTTGTGTCTAGTCATCATTCACATCGATACCGATTATTCTGTATAACACAACATTTTACGGTTATTTTCAAACGCTACAAGTTTCGATCGAAAACGATTACCATCAGGAGTTCTTCTGAAAAAGCCTTAAAAATCAAGGTAAAATGTTCTTATTCGAGATATGTCTTAAATATTATAACACATATGCTACAATAATATCGCAGTTTTTGATAGCGTAACATGTAGATAGACGGTTGTGTGCTTCCTTGTAAAAGAACGCCTCATGATGGGTTTCGATTGAAATATGTAGCGTTTGATACTAACAATAAAATGAGTGTGAGACGATAAAATTTATATTTTTGTGGATGACGAATTGTTTCCCCATAAACATTAACCCTTAGTCTTTGAAATATCGATACACTCGCTTCTCCGTGACGCAGATATTGAGATGTTACGAGTAAACGCCCTCTACTTCTTCGCCCTGAAGATGTAAGCATAAGGATCCTTCGAAGCCTCTGTAATTATATACCAGTAGACACTGCATAATATTCTGAAGTGATAAAATTTTCAACCTGAGCATTGATTGGGCCAATAAATACAGGCTTGTGATTTTAGTCACGAATGTGTTTTTATGTTCTTCACGTTTTTATGTACTTTAGGTTGTTAATAACAAAAAGAAAACATTTTACCTGATTGAGTACTGCTGCAACGCTCCGTACATTACGTAGGATTAGTGTATACAGAGCTTAAATACACAGTGATACAGCTGAAAGAATTTTGAGCACCAGGACAATGGAAAGTTATAGTTGAGTAATCAAATTCGGGTATTAATTTTCCACAACCTGTTCCGTTATAGCCTATCTCTTTTATCCTCATTTAAACTCAAGTGTATTTAGCAGATTGCTTTTTTGTGCCTGTACATCACAGTTACAAGTGTTTCACAGTCGATTTGAAAAAGCCAGTTACTGTAAAAAGACGCCAGAGTTTCTACACATTTTATTCGATATGCAAACTATATTTTTTGTTTTACAGTCTACAAGGAATTAGTGTATTTGCACGACTTCTCAAGCTACATCGAGTCAGGAAACCAACGTAAGTGGTGCTGATGGCGCTCTCGTCTTACCAGTTCGTAGAACTAACTAACTAACTAACTAACTAACTAACTAACTGACTGACTGACTGACTGACTAACTAACTACATGGAGCAGAGGCTTTCTTGAGAAGCTAACAGTATCTCAGCTAGTCAAGAAATTCCCCGCATTTTATGGAACCCAGATGTTCATTACCTCATTCACAAGAACCCGCCACCTGTCCCTATCCTGTGCCAGCTCAATCCTGTCCGTACCCCCATCCCACTTCTTGAAGATGCATGTCAATATTACTCTCCCATCTACGCCTGGGTCTCCCAAGTGGTCACCTTCCCTCCGGTCTCCCCATCAAAATCCTGTACGCACCTATCTTTTCCCCCATACGTGCTACATGCCCCACCCATCCAGTTCGTACAACGCATGAGACAATGGCATAACGTCCCTACAAAATCTCGAAAAATGTTTCGAATACTTTCAGAGCTGGAATCGGAACACACACACACACACACTCACAAAGACACAGAATTTATCCCATTGGCCCAGTTTCTCTTAACAAAAATACAGTAAACATAAGCGAAAAATTCCCCGTATAAATTAACTTGTTTTGCTTGTGTGTTCATGTGTTTGTAATGTTATCGTGTACAGCTCTACATTTTACACCACACGCAATGAAGAAAATATAGGACTGTCAAGGCAGTGTAAACACAGTTTCAAAAGGTAGGGGTGTTTATATGATATCAAGGAAGAAAGTTAGACGCAACAAGTATTTATATTTCATTATTGCTTATTGCTTTCCTGGAAGATCGATTAATATGCAAAACAGTATCTGAAGGAATACTGAAAAGTCGATGTTGGTTTAGCAGGCGGGTCCACTGAGGGCAGACAGGAGAAATGTTACTCCCTCCATAGCGTCGTTACAGTAAAATCCAGAATGGGCTGCAGTTCCTGAAGGCATTTATAGCAAAGATGAACTATTTGCGATGCATCATGTGTGATCCTCATAACAATCTGTGAAGACCCTATCAAAGGATCGATTATGCAGAAGTACGATGGGCCGGGGGGGGGGGGAGGTGGGAGAAGCGTGTACTCCAAAGGAGCAGGCTTGCACATGCCGTGACTTGATGTTGTGAACAGAGGCTTCAATCTTTATCAACACCGCTGTGGGGAAAAAATTCAAATCTTGCACAGGTTTACACATAATTTTGGCAACTCTGTGGAGAAGGGCCCTTTTTGTAAATTTAGTGACCTATTTAAGGGAGCGTGGCACTAATCTCTATACTAAGCTACATGATGCCATTCTGTATTCTTGCACCGTGTTTCTTCAATAGCCATTTTCATCCTTCTACACCTTATTCTTCCAAGTTGTCTCTTTCCTTCTGAGTTTCCGACTAGAAGTTTATAAGCATTTTTCTTCCGTCCTGTGTTTTCTACACGCCCTACTTACATCATCCTCTTATTTAACCCTTTAAAGACGAAGCATATCTGTTTTATATAAGGACTCAGTGCGTACCGCGCTGTAAACACTCTCCACTTCGGTTATAAAAACCAGTCTCTTAATGTTTTATAAGGCAAAAGTTGCTGTTTGTTCTGAGATCCGTACAAAACACATAAACGCAATGTGGGCACCACGTAGAATTTTTTAACGTTAAACCTGGTAGTAAGTAAAGTTACCGCTAGGCTTTAAAAGGTTAATTGTTCTGATAATATTTGGCAGCAGTAAAATTCAAAAGCTTTTCAATTTTAATATTTCTCAGCTTCTTGCTTTTCCAATGTCTTAGAAACAAAAATTCTTACTATCCCCTTCTCAGAACCGTCAGTCTCCGGACAATGCAGTGGGTATTGTGAGTAAGCTACGGACTGGAAGGGCAGGGTTTCGAAAGTTTTTTTCTTCTCAAAATCGTCCAGTCCGACTCTGTGGCCCACCCAAACTCCTGTTCATTGGGTACCGAATTTCCGTCCCTAGGGTAAAGCGGCCGGGGCGTGTCGTTGGCCAATCACTTCCACCTAGTGCCAAGCTGTACCTCTAGTCACCTTTACGCTTTCATGACGTATATAAGGATAAATTTACTTTAACCTTCACATTTTACGTCAGTACAATTATTGTTTGTTTGTTTCTTCGTTAGAGAAATGATAAATTTCGACACCTGAATTCACGTGACTCAGGATCGTGAGTCGCTGTGGGCATTTTAGACATGGTGATGAACGGACAAGGGTCATAGAATGTGTGGATTTCCTTCCCCGATCAGCTGAACGAGTAACATCCTATCTCCAACTAACATATTCCAAAATGCGTATTAACCTTTTAAAGCCTAGCGGTAACTTTACGTACCACCAGGTTTAACATTAAAAAATTCTACGTGGTGCCCACATTGCGTTTATGTGTTTTGTACGGATCTCAGAACACACAGCAACTTTTGTCTTATAAAACATTAAGAGATTGGTTTTTATAACTGAAGTGGGGAGTGTTTACAGTGCGGTACGCGCTGAGTCATTATATAAAACAGATACGCTGCATCTTTAAAGGGTTAAAGTTTGATTTTGAAGTAATATAATTTTGTGTAAAGCCCACCAAAAATTTTCATTGAAAACTGTTCAGTAGTTTCGGCAATAATATGTGTGAATAAACCATCATATACTCCGTCCAACACAGCTATCTGTTTATTATAACACAGCTAAATGTTTCGGTCCCTTAGGCTTTTGCATAAAGACTTTTGAAAGATGCTGAATATTCACGAAATTCTTATTAAATTCTTTCAAAATTTGCCGCGCATGCTGAAGCATCGTGAAAACAGGCTCAGTGACAGACTCGACTGAAGTGAATAAAAGAGTTTCACATTTCTTGACGGATTTGGATGAAATTCAGTACAGGATATCCCAATGTAATTCCGTTGAGCTAGTGTGAGTTTAGTAAAAATTAGTGCACTGAAAGCGACATATTACTTACGGGGGTTAATTCTAGTTTGCACTTTTTCCTGAGCTTTTACCGATTTGGTTGAAATCTGGTATTAAAACTACACATCATGCTACAGAATTGGCGCACAGAAGTCCATAATATTTTTATGGGCGTAAATAAAATTAGAGTTACACCTGTATTTTAAAATCATATGACTTTTGAACGTGCAAAGTCATCGGTAAACTGTAGGTGCTACCTCGCCGAGTACACCAATTGCAGTACTGTTGTATTTTAAACACGATAAAATTGACAAAAATCCATCAAATAAAACGATTCCAAGCCAGACTCTGTTATAACACCTTCCCCACACTTTTCCGCTCTGCAGCATATCCGAAGGATCTGGCAGACTAGAACGAGCTGCCTCTGTTGATTACCGAGAGACACTTCAAAGCGGTTAGAATGGCCGGCTGTCAGCCCAGGCATAACGAGGTGCCGCGGCAGGAAACACAAGCCGCTACGGGCACATGTGTAACGAGATGGCGGGCCACACCACAGGGTTCTGTCGCTCTAATTCCGACAGACTAAACCCCACAGTTGCGTGATGGAGGAGTCGCTGCTGATTACATTTATTGCGGGAACCTTAACCTCAGGAGGATAGACCGTAGGATAAATGTAGAGTGTATGAGAACCAACAAGCAGGAGAGATGACCAAATAACCAACCAGCCAACCAACCAACCAACCAACGAACCAACCAACAAATCTGTATGAACGAACTACCAAACCATAGGGTATAGCCCGTAACTACACTTCTAAAAATTGCGCAAGTGAAAGGTAATATTTGCCCTAGAAGAGACCACGACAGCCCACATGGGGAGTAGAGATATAGCTTTACTCTTTCTTTAATCTCGGTGCTAGATGGGGTTGGGTGGTCAACGCCACGCCGCGGCAGCTCTACCCCCTGGAAAGGAAACCGGTACCCATCGAAAAGGAGGCCGGGTGGGCACCAGGGCCGATCTGAATGGATGCGGGAGATTTCTGCCCCACCGGGATTCAATCCCCTGACTATCCAACCCGTCGCCAGTCGCTAAAGTGACGAATCAAATCCCTGAATTTGTGGAAGTCAAAGATTCATCCATATCAGTTTCTAAGTTCTGAAATTGGTGCTGAAAATTCAAGTCTTCTGAGATAGTACGCCATGTATATACATAGATATAAATATATAAGTGTATATATACATATGTGTGTGTATATATAAACGATTCGTAGAAACGTGCCGCGTCCATCGTCAGGGATATCCAAAAAGATGGGCTAGGCTGAAGCTGGAGCAGCAGCCTCTGCCGAAACGTCGCTATTTGTCGATCTACACAGCTTGAAACTTCATTTATTTCTCTCTCCACAAAAAAAAAACCATTGACTCATACCCTGAGAGAGTTTTATGCAAACCACATGTCCACAGATTTCCTGATGATGCAGTTTAATGTTACCCTCCTACCAGAACAGCTACATGCTATAAAGTAAAGCATAAGACTGACACCAAAAAATCTCCTATGCAAACCTCTTTTTGGATAGAAAGTTAAATATGTCCATAAAACAGACGCATTTTTGAGAAGCTAGTAGTTTCTCATCTATACGAGTGATTTCCCGCATGTTATGGAAAGGAAGTTTCATCGTCATATTTATCAATTTTAGTTTTATCCGCCCACCTACGCATTAATCTCTTTCGTGTGTGTGCCTTCTTTTGCCTACAATTTTGCGTACAGTTCTCGTCGCTCATGGTGTAGTTAAATAACCTGCTAATGTGATACTTTTTCACTAGGCCGTGCTATGGCGCCGGAGGACAGCCGCAAGTTTCTCACTGCGAATGACAGGTGCATTTGCAGACCAGTCCATGTGGCTTTGTGGTGGACAAAGTGGCAATGGGAGAAGCTTTCCTGCGAGTACTTCGGTTCTGGCCTGTCAGTGTCATTTCATCAGTGTTCCCGTTTGGGTCATTAACGTCTCAACCACGCCACACAATCTAAGCAATAGACACCGTAGTTAATTAAAAAATTAAAAAATAATGTTTTTCGTCATATGCCTATTTTGGTTTTGAAAGGGCTGGCAAATGAATCACCCCCCAATATTTTTTCTACCTGAGAATAATTTTTTGGCTACTGAGTTGAAGAGGGGAAAATAACAAATAAAAATATTTTCAAAACAATTATTTGGTGTAAAGACAGAAAAAATACAAGAAAACCCTGCGTTTTACGGGATAAAGAACACAAGCATATGAGTTCCTAATACCCATGGTCGAATTTGGACCCCCCCCCCCTCCCGGTCATATTAGCCAAGTTACGCCCATGCCTTTCGTCTATCCCCAATAAGGCCAGGAATTTGGGAAGAGTACAAAGCATGGAGTTCCTTTCATGAATCATACTTCGTTTAAAATTCACTTCTCATGGCGTGCGAAATGAACACCCGGGTAAATATAGTATCTCTTTTATATATATCGGATTTCTGTGTGTGTTCATTTGTCAATACCAGATTATTCTGTGTCAAAGTAGAAGCCACATATGCACTGTAAGAGCAGTTACACAATAAGCAGATATCAAACAGTGATGTATAAACACAACACTACATACCAAGTAAAATTACACGCATTAATAGAGTGTAAAAACATTCAATGTGTTCCCTGCTAATGGTTGCGCTGAATTGGTTTTCAGTAGCATAATGAAACTAGATGGGCCTATTTGTTTGCTGCCATATTAATTTTAGAGTTGAATGCCAAAAATAACACCAAAAACGTTATGTCTTTTATGTAACGATTTCAAATGTATTCCTTGTTTATTAACCAAAATGTTGTGTGGTGATGGGTTTATGGACTTTATCCATCGTCCAAAGATTAAAATATTAAAAAATTAAAATCACAACGTTTCGGAAGCTGGCTCTGCTGCCGTCCTCAGGTGAATGGAGGGGGAGAAGAGAAGAACACCTACTCTGTTGGGCCCCTTAGACAGAGCTAACCTCCATCACTGGACCCAGTGATGGAGGCTACCTCCCGTCACCACACAATATTATACATCGTCAAAACCTTTTAGAATTTAACCAAAATGTTGTTCATCAAAGTCAAAATGCATGCTAATGTTTCCTACAAACACAGAACACATTCAACATGTGGTTCTATTTCAGTCGTTGTTCTTATCTTCTCTCAGACACTCAACGCACTCCGTCTACTAACCCGCTGCTCCAGACAAATGTTTCTCACGTTTTCAGTATTTCGGTTAGGTACGTGCTACCAAAGTGGGCCGGGACAGCGCAGTCGGTATAGCGACTCTCTATGGGCTGGGCGACCGGGGGAACGAACCCTGGTTGGGACGAGACTTTCTGCGCCCTTCCAGACGGGCTCTGGGCCCCCAGCTTCTTTTACAATGGGTACCCGGTCTCTTTACCGGGAGGTAAGCGGCCGAAGCGTTGACCACCCACCCCAATCTAGCACCAAGGTTAAAGAAATAGTAGAGCTCTACCTCTAAGAAGTTACGAAATAATAACACCAACTAATGCACCAAAGAAAATATACAATTTTATTCTTAAAAGTCTCCTACATGTTTCGGCCCTGCTGGGCCATCTTCAGGGAGAATAATGTTGATACACTATGGTTGCGTTCATATAGTTAAGTGCGAACGTGCCTGGGCTTCATCCTCTTTTGAGGATGTAGGCGACTTTTAAGAATAAAATTATATATATATATATTTTGGTGCATTAGTTGGTGTTATTATTTCTTATAATAGAGTGCACGGACATGGTGCATATTAAATCTCTTAGCAGTTCGCTGGGCCTTCACGGTCTGTTCTAGGATAAACTTTACATTTAACTTTACACGGTTCCAGAAGTCTTTGCGGGCCGAAAAACAATAACGTCAACTACTTGAAGTCACAAAGCACATGCAAAAACGGTAAGAAGATAAAAAACTAACTCCTAACTTACTTTCATCTTTAATGAAGACTGAACATTTTTTTTTAAAGTTCAACATACCAGAAGAACAAGGTTATGAACTGGGAGAGGGCAGTAGATATAGTGACTACACTGCACGCTGAAAGACAGACGATTCGTGATTCCGCTCCTGCAAAAGCAATGAATTCTCCTTTTCACAAAAAGTCCAGATTTTTTAATTTTTTTAATTGGTTATAAAGCGGTCGGATCGTGAAGCATGAAAAGGGACAATACAACCTTCACTTTTTACACATTAAGAAAAAAATTGTCCACTTCTTTTAACATTTCGGGTCCCCTAAAATTCTAACCAAATGCAGTACACACATAACAGCGATGTACGTTACAGGGGGTTTCCGAAAAATTGCATGTAGAGAAAGTTTGAACAGAAGGGAGAGAACATAACAGCTGGTTTGTATAAAATTTTATAATGAACAGCTTCGTTATTTGTGTTTTTCATCGAACATACGATAATTAATCAGGGGGAATATGATACGGGGCACATAATAAATTGTAGCCATTGTGTGAAAAGAACTTTTGCGATACAAACCCGTAAATGCTAGAGTAATATTAAATTGGTCCCTAGAGGGAAAGGGTGTAAGAATGGAGAATTTACCCAGCTGGCTAAGTCTAGGGTACTACAGGCTTGAGGTGGAGAAATCTTCTTCATCAATCCACGGTGTATGAAGTTTCCGTTCATATGGACTGTCTTTAGCTGAAATTTGATACTTCTGTTGTCTGTAAGAATTTCCTAAGAATATTTGCATTCCTACTGGCGTCTTACTTCTACAAAGCTGGAAACCTCTTTCGTATCTCCTCCCCATCTCTTGCAATCACAGTCATCTCCCTGAAGGATCACTCATCAAGCATACTTGAACGCCATCACCTGTCTACTAACCCTTGAAAGAAGAAGCCTGCCTCTTTTATATGAGGGCTCAGTTCGTACCGCGCAGTAAACACTCTCCACCTCGGTTATAAAAACCAATAAGTTAATGCTGTATAAGGCTAAAGTTGCTGTTTGTTCTGAGATCCGTACAAAACACATAAACGCAATGTGGGCACCACGTAGAATTTTTTAATGTTAAACCTGGTGGTATGTAAAGTTACCGCTAGGCTTTAAAAGGTTAAAGACGAAGCGTATCTGTTTTATATAAGAACTCAGTGCGTACCGCGCTGTAAACACTCTCCACTTCGGTTATAAAAACCAATCTCCTAATGTTTTATAAGGCAAAAGTTGCTGTTTGTTCTGAGATCCGTACAAAACACATAAACGCAATGTGGGCACCACGTAGAATTTTTTAATGTTAAACCTGGTGGTGCGTAAAGTTACCGCTAGGCTTTGAAAGGTTAAAAGGTTAATATGTGACCAATATGATGACGAGTCATGCCATCAGGATAGTTCGAATTTCGGGCATGGATGTTTCACTGCAGAAATTCTTACCCTCGACAATTATATTTTATGATTGGCGAAGTTCACTACTGTGATAATATTATCAATATTCTTTTCATGTAAACTGTCATTCCCAACTGTCGGTTTGAAGGTATTCTATCCCCAGTTTTGCATTAGTATCTTCTAACAGAATCTTTGTAGGATATTTTATGGACGTGATAGAGTTCCTGCATTACTTCCTCATAGAAACTGTCATTTGAATCACTGCTTACAAAGCCTAACAAGAAAAGATGGGGCTTCAATGCATAGTCAAGAAAAAGAAAATTGCAATGACTAGATGTACCCATTCTTGTTCACCTAGTTTTTATTTATCCTACGAAATTAGATTTCCAGTTTTTATAGCTCATCTGTCAGTCTTTCGAAATGTCTTTATAAATCCCGTTTACCTTATGTTTTTATCCTAAAGACCGTTTTTCATACACTTCACCGCCTATTTTTCCAACACGATAAATCCAACTGCATTTTATATCGTGTCCTCTTACTCCATTCATAAATATTTAAGTCTCTTCTAACATCTTTTGCAGCGTCTAATATCCACTCCCCATCATCATATTTCACGAACCTGATTTCATAAACTCAATTTATCTTTTTGTCAACGTCTTTCGCCACTCATATTTCACACCCATACAAGTCGGCTGATACCGCTGTTTCATGGAAGTGCGTTACATGTGTATGGCGGAATCGAAGTCTGACCAACAGTCATGGAGTAACTAGATGTGCTATATGTACACTACGTCAGAATACTTCATAACTGAAGCACACACAGCGGGTAGCATCACTGGGAAATCAGAAGCGTCAGAATGTGGTATTGTGGGCTGTTGCACCACACAGTCTTTTAAGTGATACCAATGTTACTGACAAGTATGTTACTTCCATCTTCAGGGGCGGCCTTGAACATCGAAACAAAGTGTACCATCAGAATCTTTATATCTACCCACAAAACTACACTGTGTCACAGACGATCAAAATTAGCAGTTTTACCACCATAAAAACCTAAAAACTTATTACTTAAGGATAATGTTTATCATTACGTCAGAAGAAGAATAAATTCTGTAAATGCTAATATTGTTACATTTCTCAAATTCTTGAACTACTGTAATTTAGAAATATCTGAAAACCATAAATATAGAGACTAAGTTTTGCATTTTGATGTGTATCAACAACCAACTCGTACACACTCATTAAAAACCAACATTCAGGTCTTTTATGCACCCCGACATGTTTCAGTGCTTCACAGCACCATCGTCAGGGGGCACTGAGCATGGTACTGTGAAGCAACTGAAACATGTAGGGGTGCATAAAAGACCTGAATGTTGGTTTTCAATGAGTGTGTACGAGTTGGTTGTTGATACGCATCAATCTATATAGGTATGTACACGCTATGGACTATGTCAAAGTTTTGCAGTTTTCTGATTAGGTATAAAACGCTCTTTATTAGTGTAAAGAATATTAACCCTGTAAAGACGAAGCGCATCCGTTTTATATAAGGGCTCACTGCGTACCGCGCTGTAAACACTCTCCACTTCGGTTATAAAAACCAGTCTCTTAATGTTTTATAAGGCAAAAGTTGCTGTTTGTTCTGAGATCCGTACAAAACACATAAACGCAATGTGGGCACCACGTAGAATTTTTTAATGTTAAACCTGGTGGTACGTAAAGTTACCGCTAGGCTCTAAAAGGTAAACGTAATGTATGAACACTTACCAATATGCTTTAGATATTTGTTAATCTCAATAATATTATCTTACTATATTTAGTGGGAAATCAAAGCTTGAGATTTGTTCTAGAATTTGAATTCTTGTATTAATTTTTTGTGTTACGCTAGGCAGCCCCATTGCACGAGCTACATTCGACCGTCTTGTTACGAATCCTCATTCCAACTGACGTTTGTTGGTGTGCGGCGTGGTAAAGTTCCCACGCCCGCTTCATGCATTCAGACGGGGATGTTTGTGATTCTAGAGCTCCAGTAAACAGTTCTAAGTGCAGTGGCCAATCAATCTTCCGCACAGAATCATGTCGAATCCAGAATTTAGCTTCGTCTGTCCTTTCTGACAGTTTATACCTAGCATGAAACATGCTGAATCTTTAGCATTCGAGACGAAGTATTTTCCGTAATGCGCACGACATCCATCTTTGAGTGTCGACGGGAGGAGATGGAGTGGCAAGCTGATAAAGAAGGGAGCATTTGTGTTTCCAGCAGAAAATAAAGCATCAAAAGCCCAACAACTTCATTATCCGTGTTACGACAAGTTATCTGCACAGAAAACGTCAAAGTTTATCCATTTATCTTACAATTTTTTACTGATACGTCAAACCCTCTCAGCAGATCGCAGGACATGGATATTTCACATACTAATTCCATACATGATAAGACTTCTTTAAAAGGTGAGAGTCGATCGTCTAAGAATTTCTTCAACTTCTATCGGAATATAATACAATAAAATATTCTCAATAGATAGCCACTATTATATTTCTGAGCTAGCTAAATCCGATCCAAAAATCTAGACACTGTTTCTTTCAGATCTGTTTTAATATTCATGTCCCACCTACGCCCATATCTACAAAATGGTCTCACCCATTCAATTTACTTGATAAAATTTGGTACTGTTTTTATGTCTTACTAACTAACTAACTCCATGGAGCAGAGGCCTTCTTGAGAAGCTAACAGTTTCTCAGCTAGTCAAGAAATTTCCCGCATTTTATGGAACCCGAAGGTTCAATACCGCATTCACAAGAGCCCGCCACCTGTCCCTATCCTGAGCCAGATCAGTCCAGTTCATGTCCTCCCATCCCACTTCCCGAATATCCATCTTAATATTATCCTCCCATCTACGCCTGGGTTTCCCAAGTGGTCGCCTTCCCTCGGGTCTCCCCACCAAAATCCGGTATGCACCTCTCTCCTCCCCCATACGTGCCACATGCCCCGCCCATCTCATTCTTCTCGATTTGATTACCCGAATAATAGTTGGTGATGAGTACAGGTCATTAAGTTCCTCGTTATGTAGTCTTCTCCACTCCCCTGTCGCCTCGTCCCTCTTAGGCCCAAATATCCTCCTCAGCACCCTATTCTCGAACACCCTCAGTCTTTGTTCCTCCCTCAGTGTGAGAGACCAAGTTTCGCATCCATACAGAACAACAGGTAAAATTATAGTTCTGTATACCCTTTATGTCTTACACTGTCTTTATATTTTTCTTCTCACATTAAGTTACTGTCACACTTCTGTCACGCCAAGCTGAAAAGCTACGTTTGGTCGGCTGCCCCACGGCATATTCAGTATATTAGCAGCTACACTCTATATATGGTAGAAGTTTTCTATATCTACAACCACATAAGGAACCGCGTAGTGATAATCAGGGTCGCACATAATATGGAGTGATATAAAGAGCATATCTTTAATCTCTGATCAAACATTTGGCTATACAGAACTATAATTTTACCTGTTGTTTTGTATGGATGTGAAACTTGGTCTGTTACAGTGATGGAGGAACAAAGACTGAGGGTGTTCGAGAATAGGGTGCTGAGGAGTATATTTGGGCGTAAGAGGGACGAGGTGACAGGGGAATGGAGAAGACTACATAACGAGGAACTTAATACTCTGTACTCATCACCAAATATTATTCGGGTGATAAAATTGAGAAGAATGGGATAGGCAGGGCATGTAGCGCGTATGGGGGAAAAGAGAGGTGCACACATTATTTTGGTAGGGAGACCCGAGGGAAGGCGACCACTTGGGAAACCCAGGCGTAGGTGGGAGGATAATATTAAAATGGATCTTCAAGAAGGGGGAAAGGGGCATGGGCTGCATTGAACTGGCTCAGGATAGGGACAGGTGGCGGGTTTTTGTGAATGCGGTAATGAACCTCCGGGTTCCATAAAATGCGGGGAATTTCTTGACTAGCTGAGAAACTGTTAGCTTCTCAAGAAGGCCTCTGCTCCTTGGAGTTAGTTATCTTTAATCTCTGATACTAGAACCGCAGATGTCGCGGGGATCGAAGCCCGGTAAAGGTGAGATTTTCCGCACCCGTCCAGACCGGCTCTGTGGTCCATGCAGCCTCCTATACGAAGGGTAACAGGTTATTCTCGCGGGTAAAGCCGGCCGGGTGGTGGCGTTACCCACCAAACCCCATCTAGCGCCGAGGTTAAACAAAGTATGAAGCTTTTTTAACGCGCTCCGTGTCCGTGCACTATATTATACAAAAAACTTTAAACACCAACAAATGCACAAAGAATTTTTTTCGTCAATTATAACACACTTCTACATGTTTCGACCCTGCTGGGTCATCTTCAGGGAGAAACTTTCCGTTGTCTTTACACTAGGTTGCGCTATACAGTTAAGCGAGAATGTGCTGTTGACTGTGCACTGAGACACTTAATGGAGGCGCAGTGCACAGTCAACAGCACATTCTCGCTTAACTGCAGAGCGCAAACCTAGTGTAACAACGGAAAGTTTCTCCCTGAAGATGACCCAGCAGAGTGGAAACATGTAGGAGTGTGTTATAATTGACGAAAAAAACTCTTTGTGCATTTGTTGGTGGTTAGTGTTCTGTGTTAAGTATAGAGCTGTGCCTCTACTCCCGCTGTGTCCCTTCAAGACAGGTTTTACGATGAAGTTTACCTTTTTTACGTGCTAAGACTATTCCTCTAACAGCAGTTTACGTGAAAGAAGACCTCTGATATGTTCAGAACTGGATACGTCCTCTGAAACCAGGTTCTGAATTCCGGGATAGACATGGACTCATCTCGTCACAAAAGCATTCGGGACGATTCTAGGGCACCCCAACACTCCTAGAGGGAACTCCTTCCCGGGCGGAAGGTAAAGTGGCAGGCGTGTGACGTTGAACATTCAGTTTCACGCAATGCCAGGTTTAAATAATCGAAGAGTTTAACCTCCATACGCCTTCAAGTCGTCATGCTTAAGCATATTAACCATTTTACTTCTTACTTTATTTCTGCTGTTACGGATATGACGTTCGAAAGGAAAATAAGAAACTACATTTTTTAAACAATATTGTGTAATTTTAAACTGTGTCATTAGAATCGGCTCCATTTTGTGGCATTTATATGAGGCCTGAAAGAACAAGGCGTACAGAGTACGTAATACGAAGATAAATTCATAGTTGTTCGTTCTCTGAGCTGGTATTCGAAAATGACATTCCCTAAGTTTCAGTAGTATAACATGAAAACATTCCAATGGGAAAGTTAACGAATGAAATTCCATATGTCTAAAAGCGCTAGCTTGTTTGTTTTGGCAGTGTAGAGGAAAATGCGTTTCGTAGAGAGAGATGAAAAATTCCAGTAGCATCGGGAACCGCACAAGAAAGAGAATGCCGCACTACTGCCATCTGATGAGAAGCAAAAGTGTACGTAATATTTCGTGTCCGAAGCTTCTGGAATAATAAAAACCTATAGTTTTTGCAATTTTCAGGGAAGAGTTACTTATGTCAGCGTGTTATTTCATAGATATGAAACCGTTAACATCTGTGAAAAGCTAATTTGTTTCTGGAAAACTGGACTTAATCCCACAACACCCATATCATTATCTATTTTCTTTCCGTTTCGTTTCGCAGTCATCACCTCTTCTACCTACTCACAATAGGTATCGAGGTTGTTTATTTTCACTTTATCACACTCAGGAACACACCACAGTCGGTACCACTCCTCTGGACGAGGGATCGGCCAGTCGCAGAGACCTCCACCTGACAACACAAACACTTACACGAGACAAACATCCATGCCTCCGGTGGGATTCAAACCCACGATCCCAGGAAGCGCTCTGCCGCAGACCTACGCCTTAGACCGCGCGGCCACTGGGATCGGCCTATTTTCTTTTCAATTAGCCTAAATCACAATTTCATTACTCCTAAAATTTCGTACAAATAACTGCAAGGATTCATTTTCGACACTATGAACGTGGGTGTTTACCTTAATGCTCTTGCCGTGTTAAACCCAGGGAAAGACCCCTAATGTACCCACGGATAGGAGGCTGGAATCTCCCCCGAGCCGGTATGCAAGTTGCGGTAAGGACACTTCTCGACCTGTGAGTGGAATATAACCGTCACTCCCCCGCGGTCGAGCAACCAGCGTGTAGTCAACGACGCAGCAGAAATTGTCTCTTTATTTTGATTAAATGACACCACAGAAGAAAGTCCCTTTCGAGGAACTAATTGTCACATTTCGAAACAAACACTATATACTGATAAATATACAACACTGTACTAAATTAGTACTCATGATTCCTAACCCCATCTAACAGAAGAACAGAAACACGTAGACCTAACAAACACCCAGTTTTTTAAATAGCATCACATATAATTCTGTACTGATAATACTATAAAAATTACTACAACCCAAAAAATAAACATCCTTAATTTTTATGTTCTATTTGAAATTAAATCTGGAGCAATATCCGAAGAGAAAAACACTTGTGTAAGGCCCTTCCTGTACAGAATGGTCACAGGTAGTGAAATGTTACCATCACTGCCTTTCAGTTGCGCTTCACAGTATTCGCTTACGACGGTTCGCGAACCAGGAAGAACTGGAAATGAACGGCGCACATCAGCTTGTGTTCCTTACCCACAAGAAGTCATTCTAATTCACCGCGAATGAACAAACATGTTATTAGAAGACAGAAACTTTCTTAGTCGCTTGTGACGAGGTTTTTCTACAAATAATATAATCACTTCCATCAGTAAAAATTCGTACTATATTAAATTTTTCAAAGATCCTTCCCGCAGTCATGTTTCTTAGTGTTAACCCTTTAAAGACGCAACGCATCTCTTTCATAGATGGACTCAGTGCGTACCGCGCAGTAAACACTCTCCACTTCTGTTATAAAAACCGGTCTCTTAATGTTTTATAAGGCAAAAGTTGCTATTTGTTCTGAGATCCGTACAAAACACATAAACGCAATGTGGGCACCACGTAGAATTTTTTAATTTTAAACCTGGTGGTACGTAAAGTTACCGCTAGGCTTTAAATGGTTAATACAGTGTTTCCGTTCGTCGTAATCTTTGTTTTGTACAGGAAGGAAAACGTAAGCCGTGTGTAAGGTCCAGATAGATGCCTTTTAAACTTCGTGTAACACCAGGCTCTATTCAACACCTGGCATGTGGGCTACACGCTACCTTCCTGTTGGTTTTGTGTAGCCCATGGGGCTATTCTTTCATTTCCCAAATTTCGTGTTGGTGTTTTACTTCTACTTAGACAGGCGACAAACGTGTCAATAAAAACCTTCACGGTAGGAACTATGTCGTGTGATTCTTGGAGTTACACGGCACCCTACACATTACTTAGAAAACCTTTTAATTAGGGGGGGGGGGCGAAGCAAAAAAATTTAGAAAACTTTGTTCAGTTGGCAGGACTCCTTCGTCACGTATAAATCGACACAATCCAGTAAATATTCACGGATAATTTTTAAGCATAGTCGACCTTAAATACGAGGTAATTAATAAAATAATTTAAAATTACCTATGTGTTATCCCATTCAAAGCAATTTCCATTCAAGTCCCACGCCGCTCTATTCCAGCCTTCCAAGCCTCGAGACGTCCCCTGTGAATCTAGTTGGATCATCTAGAGTGCTCACGCCAATAACAATTCACACTTTACTCTGTCTGGTCAGACACAGCTTCGATTTAATTATTTGACTGTTTGCATACAACAGTATATCTGCCGATTCCAGTGGCCATGCGGTCTAAGGCACGAGTCTGGGCGCTCGCTTGCTCGGACTGCGGGTTTGAATCCTGCCGGGGTCATGGATGTCTGTCTGTTGTGAGTGTTTTGTGTTGTCAGGTAGAGGTCTCTGTGTCGGACTGATCACTCGTCCAGAGGAGTCCTACCGAGTGTGGTGGAACTGAGTGTGATCGTGAAGCCTCTATAATGAGGAGGCCCTGGCCCATTAGGGGACATTAGAAAGTAAAAAAGAAATATAAAACAGTATATCTAAGTTTCGCGTAAGCTGCAGTTCCTACATAAGAGGTTATAAATTGCACATTCATTATAAGGAACAAACAATCAGTTGGGTTTAGTACAATAACAGCTCTATATTGCGAGGGTCATTTGAAGCATATAATAAACACACTGCGTCAACAAAACGTTCCAGTGCTAAGTAGTTTTTACTGGTTACGTTTAGCTAAATATTCTTAAAACTTGTGAGTCTTCTTCTTAGGTCTTGGGCTTTTGCTTCATAAATAATGTCACTGGAAGCACGTAGTGAAAAATACAATGTTACAGGGTTGCCAGCACGTACTTTGCCGCCTTTGAGAGGTTTCAATTTGGACAGCCCTGCCATAATATCTTACAGACACGCAAAACGCTCTTGATTCACCTCGACTCACACTGTATTCAACCCCCTTCGAGTCACGAAGTCCCACAAGCAGTAGAAAGCAACGCAGAACACGAAGAGTCAAAACTTTCCCAAACAAATCTATCTTGTATATCCACCCATAAGTCTTACATGCCGAGGAAGTACTGTAGCAGGAGGCTTGAACTCCTTTATCACAATGACATTAAATCACAACCAGGGCAAATGGTTATGTGGCAAGAAATAGGAATTATTCATTCAATAGAAGACGTTCGAATGAGACTTGGCAGTTCCGTTCGGTAGCCAAAAGACAGCGCTGTCACGTACTAGATAACCACTATTCTTTCTCAGGATATGGTTCCTCTTCAAAATTATTGTCCAGTAACACACTGCATGTGGCAGAGTACTTCTGGATAAGTTAATTGCGGCTTAGCTTCCCATCGCTGCTTGTGTGGGCACATGAAGGACATTATCTACCGGAAAGAATCGCCGGAATGAGAAGTAATATTTCAGAGAATCACGAGTCCGCTGACCGCAAAGGACGAAATAAACAAATTACATTCTCACAAGTGCACAGGTTTGCATTTGAAATAGTAGCCCGTATAACAACTGAAAACTTACCTTCTTTCATATTACAAGGTAGATTTCACCCTAGAACTGGCAATGAAATCCCAGAATGGGAGTAAAGGTATAACTCTACTCTTTCTTTAACCTCGGCGCTATATGGGAGGATAGTCAAAACCACGCAACGGCCGCTTTACCCCCGGGAAAGAGAGCCGGTATCCGTGTTATGCGAGGCTGGGTGGGCCCCAGGACGGCTCTAGACGGGTGCAGAACATCTCGCCCCCCCCGCCTGGATTCGATCCCCGGACCCTTCAGCCCGTAGCGAGTTGGTATACCGACTACGCTATCCCGGCCAACGTCCTTTTATATCATCAAAAAAACTGATTTTTTTTCCACGCTGTAACATAATTACGTAAACTAACACAACTAACAACGTAAAATAATTTAAAATGTATGTCTTTCTGCGGTATCATCCGACAATTTTTTTGTATCGTACACAGTGCAGGATAAGACTTAATTGCTGCCTTTCTTTGTTATTTGCACAGTATTATTCAAAATGTGCACTGTCAAGTTTATGGTTACAGCCACGTACGTAAACTAAATGCTTGTAGCAGTGTAACGGTTGATAATTTGGAACGTGTTGACATAGAATTTCTATTCAAAAATTCGTATATAATAACATACTGAAGTTTGGCGCAACTAATGTGGAACATCCTGTATAACAGGCATTTGCCTGGACACGCTGAGGGGAAACAAAACATTTCTCATTCAGGATATTTCTTCTTGCCAACGAACCCTCGAACCCGAGGCGTTCTCAGCACGAGGCAGGATTCGTAACCACTACACCGGTGACGTCTTTGTGACGCAGGACTCACATCAACGGAATGACGGAATCCTACTAACATGTTTCGTGGTCCCTCAGCTCCTATAGATAAGGTATCGGACTAGCCTCCAAGGCTATTACAGAGCGAACAATGAGAGACTCACAGACTTCTATAATGGCCATCTTGACTTACGCCTCATTGCCCCTACAACCGGTGGCACGCACGACATGGACCCCGCCCTATAACAAGCTTTGATGGATGACTCCACTAATAGAGGTCAGGATGCGTTTCAATAAATGTATATTGCTGACTACGGCCCACGTATCTTCCTATTTGAAAAAGAAAATAATGACCATATCGAAAACCTTCGGTCTTAGAGAGTATCACAATTGGAATAAGAAAACATTTACGGTTTTTAAGTACAAAATCCGTTTAAATAATATACAAAAATTCAGTTCCTGCGACACACCCTACACACTGCTTATCCTTTATGATAACCAGCCTTTTAGCCCTTTAAAGACGAAGCGTATCTGTTTTATATAAGGACTCAGTGCGTACCGCGCTGTAAACACTCTCCACTTCGGTTATAAAAACCAGTCTCTTAATGTTTTATACCACAAAAGTTGCTGTTGGTTCTGCGATCCGTACAAAACACATAAACGCAATGTGGGCGCCACGTAGAATTTTTTAGTGTTAAACCTGGTGCTACGTAAAGTTACCGCTAGGTTTTAAAAGGTTAATGCTGTTCAGAGAAATAATACTTGGCCATTTATGTTAATTACAGGTAGAAGCTACGCACTTATCTCTTTTCCAAACATCCAGACCGCTCTAAGAGACATTCGGACTCGTATTTAGCGCGAAATAAAGGCTATTTCCTCGGGAGTAAAGCAGGCTGCGCGTAAGGTGAACCACCCGCTGTATCTACTACGATGTTAAGAAAGTGGGGTCGCTCTGCTCTCCATATTCAATGCAATGCAATCATCCTAGTGCATCACAATCTCTGTCACGTAATATTCCTGGCACATCATACTCGATGCACTATAAATAAACAATTTATTTTCAAAGATTTGGTAAATAAAATCTCGAACTCCACCACCTGATATAGGAGAGGACAGCAAATGGTGGTCCCTTGAAAATAAAAAACAACATTTGTAATCGTAACCAGTTCGTGTTTTTTCCAATATTTCGGAGGAGGAAAACACAATTATTAAACCCGGACATACCTAAGGAAACACATCGGTATATAATAAGGGTTTGTTTTCAATTACCAACATCTGCTGTCTAGAACCCACGTTAAATCTACTTTAGCCGGGATTTTAGCGCAGCCTGGGGAACTGCGGATAAAGCTACACATGTCAGCATTTGTGAGACTTTCCTCAGTTATATTCGCTTTAAGAGTAATGCTTCTGTTACAAGACAGAATGCACGGTTACGGACGGACATAAAAAGTTAATCTCTCTGAAACATAGTGCAGGTTATTAGAAAGAACTTTCGCGGGATGGGGCACTGTACAGTTCAAACAGGATATGGGGCCTTCACTGTTCAAACACAAGGTCTGTCACAATTCCGTCTAAATGAAATCTTTTATTAAACGAAGCTGAGTTGTTCGGAGCAAACAGTCTGATTAAATAAGTTAAAACTGAGAGATAGAACGGAATTGGAGAGGAGTGGAGAAATTAACTAGTGCAAATATAAATACTAACAAAACGTCAGAAGAGAACGAGCAGTAAATAAATTTCCCTTGGCGAAAATAGGTCGCCATGCCCTTAACTGCAAATAGGTAATAGTGTGTTTCATTTCTGCTAAGGTTTATGTAGGTTGCTATTTAGCACTGCCTTCAAAATTCTTATAAAACCTCAAGCGTGATTTTCATCTCTGCTCTTATACTGAATTTCAAAATTATAAGACAAGTTTCTTTAACACAGAAAATAGCCAGTGTTAAAAATGTAGCTTTTTTACGAATTTCCCTTTTAAAATTCAATTTATTACAGTGGGTTTTAAGAAGTGGATTTAAATGAACGGTTTCAGACCATAGATCACTTCATGCTACCTCTCTTAATTTTGGGTTGATTGAGTTTTGCCTTGATTATTTATCTCAACAGCATATTTAACAACAAACGATCGAATGATTGACGGAATGATGTATTTTAAGACTGTATTTTAGGATAATGTCTCAATGGCTTTCATTTTTAGTTTAAAATACACAAAAAATCTCGAATATTATGACCGCTCTGCAGGCTGGCATTTAAATATGGAGTCTTCTACATAGGCTCCAGGATTTCCAACCAATAATTCACAGAGTCACCCTCAGTTATAAGGTACTGACACACACGTGCAGTAAATCCGTCGTTGTTAATCATTGTTTCGTTACTTCAACTAATCCGCTTCAAATCTCTTCTATAATCAAACTTTGTTTTCGACATCCCGTTCTAACACTTATAAATAAAGGTACTACATGAACTGTCGATCACAACATTGTTTACATTGCTTTCACATTTTCAAATACACAACATATTTCAGCTAGTGGAGTACTAACTAGCTTGTGCATGTTGCAGACGCATCTCTTCTTCTACACCCCGTCTTCTATACTACCCTCAGGAAACACACCATTTTGTTCAAAAAGCTGAAAAAATACTGAATTTACAAGATACTAAATTTAAAGGCGTAATATACGTAGACCCGGCCCCAGAAAATAACATCCTATAGCAGATACATATAATCAAATCGAAAACAATGAGATGGGCGGGGCATGTAGCAAGCATGGGGGAAAAGCAAGGTGCATACAGGATTTTGGTGGGGAGACCTGAGAGCAGGCACCACTTGGGAGACCCAGGCGTAGATGGGAGGATAATATTAAAATGGATCTTCAAGCAGTGGGATGGGGCATGGAGTAGATTGAGCTGGCTCAGGATAGGGACAGGTGGCGGGCTCTTGTGAATGCGGTAATGAACCTCCGGGTTCCATAAAATGCGGGGAATTTATTGACTAGCTGAGAAACTGTTAGCTTCTCAAAAACGCCTCTGCTTCATGGAGTTGGTTGGTTGGTTGGTTGGTTGGTTGGTTGGTTGGTTAGTTAGTTAGTTAGTTAGTTAGTTGGTTGGTTGGTTATTTAGTTAGTTAGTTAGTTAGTTAGTTAGTTAGTTAGTTAGTTAGTTAGTTAGTTAGTTAGTTAGTTAGTTAGTTTGCAGATACATAACCGAGACGCTACCGAACATCAACATGGGAAATAAGACAGTGCTTTGTGTCTACAAAAAAATAATAAAAATAAACATAAGAATGAAAAGTTAAGAACAATTGGCCTTCACAAGAAGTACTACATTTGACTTTGAATTTTTAATTCTAATACAATATATATTTATATCTCTAATGCAAACTGCACATGTTTAGGTCAAACTAGTTTGAGAATTTTACAATTTTAAAAAATCTAAATTTTCTTTGTGAAAGAATGAGGTATTGTTCTTAACACAGGTTTTACAACTGTCCGAGTATACCAGTAATTTTCGTACAGTATTTTTATCACTGATACCTGATGACGGCCCCTTGTCTTCGAAACATATTTAAATTTCAAAATATAAAAAGAGTACAAACAGTGCTGTGATTGGGGGTTCGTACGACATCGTCGTATAACCAAATTATGGGTCAACTAACGTTCCTTGATATACAAACTTACGGGCGAATTTTACATCTCTGAGCTAACATTCAGATCAGAGAGAATTTTGCTTCTGATTCTCCAGTTATTTAATGGCAAAGGGTCAAACTATACAGAGACGACATTTATGTAGGTTAAATGGAAAAGATACGTGAAAATGTTTAGGTATATTTTCGAGATTCTGCAATAACCTCTCATTCCGCCGAATTAATTATACAGAACCAATCATGTTCCGCATGTTAACCTTTTAAAGCCTACTGGTTACTTGATGCACCAACAGGTTTAAAATTCAAAAATTCTACGTTCTGCCCACACTGTATTTATATGTTTTGTATTTATCTCAGAACAAACAGCGATTATTTCCCTATACAACATTAACTGATTGGTTACCATAACCGAGATGAAAAATGTTTACTGCGCGGTACGAACTGGGTCTTTGAATAGAATGCTTTACGCTTCGTCTTTAAAGAGTTAATATTAAATGTCCTCTCACAAAATTTGAAGAGATGCTTCAAAATCCGTTTCCATATGACGGAGACATCCGTACATGCATAATGTGTTCCGACCCAGGGAAGCTGTCAGGGCACAAAATTATGCAAGTAAATACAAACCCTCCAATTAAAATAACACGGTCTAATAATTTGCAACATGTTGTGCTGTTCGCTCGTAGATACATTACGTTAAATAAACAAAGCCCGAATATGAGGGTGTACGAAATTTTCAAACAGACAATCTGTCGTTCCAATTTACTGGTTTGTTTATCCTCATCATGAAATCGTGTAACTCGCAGAGTGAGGTCGAAATACAGGACGAGAGTACCCCATTACAGTACATGTTGTTTCAAACAGTAGCAAAACAGAGCAACGGACGTGATCTCTACCACGTACCGCGTGATTAATATTATACTGGCTAATTTGTATAAGTGTTGTTGTAAACTGCTGTGCTTGGATGATAGCTACTTTGAAATGCCCTTCTTAATCCCTAGCAATCAGTGGATTACCATGTTATCCCTTACACACGGCACTTACAGAGATGATATTCTCATATATATATATGGATAACTGAACAGTCTGTTACGGTAAACAATTTAGCAAGTGGTTGTTTCCGGTTTAAACAAGCTGTACCTAATCTGCATACTTTATAACGTAGAAACTTCCGAAACTTGAGTTTCTCACAACGGTCATGAAAGAGTTTCAAGACTTCTGAGTTGTTACGAAATATTTACTGCAAAACAGTTCCGAAATTTCAGGTTGAATATTTTACTTCCATCTCCAGGGTCGAACTGTCCAAGAAGACTCTTCTTAAACTGTTTACTTCAGTAGCAGTCTTCTTCAACTCACTGACCCTAAATACGCTAAGTCTTACAACCCTGCGAAAATGTGCGTAAACACGAAACGACACAGCTCAGCTCCTCATACGCCTGAATCTCCAAGCACACCGGCTGTGAAAACCTCAAATCTCGTAACCGTTGAATGATGAACGAGAAAGATGAACGAAAGAAGACTCGTTAAAAGGACCTTTAACTAAAAACGACACTACACGTTTCTTGATTAGTGAAGAAGTCATGTCAACCTATGTTCGAAATTTTTGGAGAGATGGAAGTGACAAGAAGAAGTGGCAGAAGACGTAAGCAGCTACTGGATGCCCTTAAGGACAGGCGAGGATACTCTCATTTGAAGGAGGAAGCTCTAAATAGCACTATGTGGAGGAATCGTTTTGGAAGAGGCATTGGCCCTGTCATTAGACAAACTACTGGATGATGATGATCATGACTGGAGTCGGTCAATAAGTTTTCATATAACACAGAATTTTGAGTACGACATAGTGCTAATACGTAGGTAAAGGTAAATACAGTCGAACTCGGTTATAACGTCATGAAAGATTCTTTATAAACGAGTGTCGTTTTAACCGGGCAGTGTAAGGTTATGGTTAACAGTGACGAATTGAATGGAACCACAGAGTATCTCACTATAAGCGAGGTGTCGTATAAACCGATGTCGTTTTAACCGGGGTGGAATGTATTTCAAAGGCATTTCATAGTAACACAGGCCTAATGAGGGTCCTTGACCGAGAATTCGCTAACATCACGCAATATAATGTAAAAGTGCCTAATTACTTTTATAATTATTAGTCGTGTTCTAAACGTGTATTAACCGTAGCAAGTCTGTATGAAATGTCTCTCATGTGACGAAATATTCTAACGCTCCACTCAACCGTTCTGTAACATCATCACGAGGCAATAAATATCATATATTTACCAGCAACTGGGACTGCGGAAATTGTGAGATGACAGCCCATGAAATAAGTGGAAGTCAACATGCGAATAAACCATTAACTGCTCTGTATTTTGTTGTCCATATGACGGTCTGATTATCTACACAATCAAGGTAAGAATGCCACAAGAGCGTTACGGCAAATTGCTTCGTTATATCCCCATAACCTTCGTAGATGGAATGAGTTTGGTGTCTTGACCTTGATCACTAGACATTAACTAACTAATTCCATGGAACAAAGTCCTTCTTGAGAAGCTAAACACGTCCTCAGCTAGTAAACAAATTCCCCGCATTCTATGGAACCCGAAGGTTCATTACCACATTTACAACAGCCTGCCACCTGTCCCTATCCTGAGCCAACTCAATCCAGCCCATGTCCCCATCCTACTTCTTGAAGATACATTTTAATTTTATCCTCCCATCTATGCCTGGGTCTCCCAAGTGGTTCCTTCCCTCAGGTCTCCCTACCAAAGTCCTGCAAGCACCTCTCCTTTCCCCCATGCGTGCTACATGCCTCTCCCATCTCATTCTTCTCGATTTGGTCATCCGGGCTATATTTGGTGATGAGTACAGGTCATCAGATCACTGGACATAAGACTTATTATCATTAGGGATGCAGCATGTGAACTAAAATACGCGAGATTAGCAGGTCTTACTTCATGTATCGGCTTGGGTTTTTTATTTAGAAAGCCGCAATGTTATTATGCCTTATCAGTCCGACGTCGAGTTATACTCGACAGCGCTTACCGCTGTCCCAACTCTAATGTCGACACATCTGACTACGCAGATTCTAAAATAGCCACTCTAACGCAAAATATATTGGCTTGAAAACAAAGTGACCAGCAATACAGGATATTTATTTTATCTTACAGCTATCGTTTGTCACTTCCAATAGGCACTCTGCCGCGCGTAGGCGGCCGGTTAAGTGGGCTACGTTAATACGACGGACGTGCCGACAGGCAGCAGCAAAGACCCCTCGTCTGACAAAATAAAAATCCTATATGCCCAGACCTAAGAAAGATGAAACATTTACAGAATTTAGAATACTACATACAGAGAACCGCCAGAGTTTTATCACTGCATTACTTGTTCGTGATGAAGCACTAAACACAGGAATAACTGTGGACGATGCATCTGTCCAGGATGTGAGAAATGACGAATACACATATAGTTTCGCTCTGGAAGTCGCTTTAGAAGTTACTGTCTGACGATATGGCATAACATACGGATGGATCACAGGAAAACGACTTGGGACACTTGAAAGTGGGGTGCTGAAATCGGCTCAGCGCCACGTTCAGTGTTATCATGGTTGAAAATACAGATACGGCTACGACAGTCAGATGGTGTGTTAAATACAACAGCCAGACTGTGGCGTCGTAATGACATTTTTGTCGCAAGGGCTTATCATATTAAGTTACTTCCCTGTGGCATTTGAGGGCTGTGGTTTGTAGTTAAATGAGTTTAGAAAATGGCAAACAACATATCAATAATTCCAAATGTCAACGATCAAAATGTCAGTTGGTATGTTTTATCTGTTGAAATGCCAGAACACCGCATTATATATTATAACCTGTGAAATAGATGAGTGTGTTTAATGCGTGTCGTGTCCTTTATACACAAAGTCACAAAATACGGAGGGCTTACATTTGTGCAGGCCGCGAAATACTATTCTGCGTATTAAGATGGATTACTTATTTGCGTGACTGTTGACAGCGAATGGAGGGAAGATATTTAGATACGTATCTGACGATGAAAAATGGTCTTGACACTGGAAGTGATAACTGGTTAACGGCTGAACCAACGCGTGGAAGGTGTGGTCGGATTAAGCGAACCCCTCTACTGCAGAGGTGCTGCTGTGAAGCATTCGTAAGGATGCGGCCGGGGTGGCGACCGCCGGGGAATCGTTCAACTCGACAGGCCAGCCACTGTTGACATCAACAAACCTGAATGTAGTAGCACTTTATCTGTTGAACCTCAAAGGGGAAAACAAATTTGTCAACAGAACTGATTCTAAAAGGAAAACACAGACTAGTCTGAGAACAAAATGCTGAGGGAAATATTTGGGCCTATGGCAATAGAAATGCCGATCCCGGTGGCCACGTGGTCTAAGGCGTGGGTCTACGGTCGCTCGCTTGCTGAGACTGTGGGCTCCAATCCCAGTGGGGGCATGGATGTCTGTCTCTTGTGTGTGTTGTCAGGAAGAGGTCTCTGCGACAGGCTGATCACTTGTCCAGAGGAGTGATACCGCGTGCGGTGTGTCTGAGTGTGACTGCGAAGCCTCGACAATGAGATCTTGGCCCACTAGGGGCTGTTGAACCACTGGAGGGAGAAGAACATTAAATCAAGAAGAACACGGTGAGCCACGCAGAATGTCTGGCCGATATAAGAAACATACACCTTTGTTATAGAAACCTGAAGGGAAAAGGTAATTTGGGAGTCACAGAATCCAACGGTATTGACTGTAAGAGGAACAGACGGTTAAGTTAGGCGCTGCAATGAAGTGGCTTAGAATAGCAGAATCAGCCGTTTACTTTGTGAACACGGTATAAAATGTTAGGTTTTCAGAATTTCATATTTCAGGTACAGTAAACGTAAAATCTTTAAGGAGGATTCTACTCACGTGCTTAACAGTTTACAGCACAACGATAATTGCATGGAATAACGACTGTTACAATAAGCAGCACTGCATGTTGCTATAGCACAGCCCATTGGTACGTTTCCTAGTATTTTCATGACGAAATACAGATTATTTCCATACAGAGAATTACAACTGAAACGAAAGATGCCCTCTGTGAGGTACGAACTGTAAGTGTAATGCAGATCAGCATCAGTCTTCACATGCTTAACCTTTTAAAGCCTAGCGGTAATTTTACGTACCACCAGGTTTAACATTAAAAAATTCTACGTGGTGCCCACATTGCGTTTATGTGTTTTGTACGGATCTCAGAACAAACAGCAACTTTTGCCTTACAAAACATTAAGAGACTGGTTTTTATAACCGAAGTGGAGAGTGTTTACAGCGCGGTACGCACTGAGTCCTTACATAAAACAGATACGCTTCGTCTTTAAAGGGTTAATATACAAGTCTGATTTGTTGGTCTTTGTCAAAAAGTATCTGTTTCTAGGCTGAGATCGCTCAGTGCATTCCATTAATGGAGTTACTGTGCGGGGGGGGGGGGGGGGGGGGATGAGCATACGTGTGGTCAATTGCATGTGTACTCGCATATAGAAAGCAGTCTGAGTGAAATACAAACTCCAACACACTGGTACGTGATCGGCTGCAGCATAACCGCCCCGCCGCCTGTGTTATAGCCCAGTAGTATGCTTCCGCCACCTTCCTCTCACTGCGCTTTCGTTCCCGGAGAGAAAAATTCGGCGCGTGTTTCAAATATCTTACTGCTCCAATTTTCGTGTACTTTTTTTAATTGCGTTACCTGAAATTGCGTAACTTTAAATTTCACAGGCCGGGGTGTGTCTTTATTGGCTTATACATCTCCCAGAAAGTTCAGCCTTTTGAAAACCACAAAATTATGTAATTACACTAACAAATAAATTGAAAACGTGAATAAGCGTGCGTAACTTGGGTTTCCATAGGTCTAAACAGAATACAATTCTCAAATAAATACATGCCATGTATAATTCTTCTTGCAATTCAAGTAAATAAAATATAGTGACCATGTTCAAGTGCGATGTCATGACCAAGCCTGATTCAGGTAACGTAAGGCACCATGCTATCCGAACATTGTCTATAGATGGAGGTTTATGGTCAGTTTCACACTTCTGCAACTTAACCCCCGAAGATAGGGTCCAAGTTGTCTATTGGGTACGTACAGATTTCGACTGAAGAGCTTTTAAGAATGACAGGGCTATGAGATAAATTCTTGCCTCTCTCAGTCTGTAATTTAAACTAACAGATCCTGTCTTATGACATGACAATATGCAGGACCCTTAGAAATATTGCAGGATATTATAATTACAAACACAATTCATGTCAAAGCAACATCAAGCGAGAACCTCAGCGCCACTCTTCTGCAACGTGATCATTTTATTTGCAAAAAATTAATTTTACACTCAGCGGTCTAAGAATTGGCTAGATGGAACTGGTCAGCGGGTAGGCATGCACCTTAACTTCCAACATCACTGACGGAAGATAAGATTTATATATGGAGGACAAATAAGCATTCCGCTTTATTGAATCCAGTGTAACTCACTGGTCAAAAAAAATGAAGTTTCATTTTGAATAAAAATCTGAAGGTTTAGAACATTATTTTGCAAGTAAATGGTAAAAGGTAAAGCAGTCCCATTACAGGCCTGGACAGGCCCTGAGGGCTGCAGGAGGTTGAGGCCCCCAGATTTCAAGACAATCGGCACATGAAGGTGGTAAGGTTGTCAGCCATACGCACCGGCCGCCTTTACCCCCCCAGGAAATATCCCTGGTACTCATTTATGTTAGAGGCTGAGTCGACCCCAGGGCCATAGTGCGGCCGGAAGGATTATGTCAATGAAAAATTCCAATGACACCATCGGGAATCGATCCCGCGACCTACCGGTTTGTAGTGTAGTGCCTCAACCAATTGCGCCACCGCGTGCCCACGCAAATAAATAGTGCTATGAATTATTCTTATTATTTTAGAGCATTTTGTATGTACTGGTTATTGTACTGTGTACATTTCTAATGCATTATGCCTATACAGTTCTAACGGCTTTTATAACGAACATCCTGTAGTTCAGGAAAATATTAAGACTCCAGGCATGCAGAAAATCGTGTTCTTGTAGTGCTGAATAAGAAACAACACTTAAAGGGTTTCATAACAGGAGAGTTTGCAGAAAATATCTTGGTACTTTTCAACTCGCTACTCGTTTGTGTACAGGTCAGGGATGAGAAGTGTTTTCTATTGGATCGAATGGAAGGAGCACGCTGTTCGCTGCGCCTTAACTTTGTGACATGGAGAGGAAAACTCGGTGAACTTTCTGAAAAGGACGGTCTACAGGGTGAATCAAATACGAAAGAGGAAAACTGAAGAGAAAACGGCGAAGTAACGTAGAAGTTCAAAAGCACAAAATAACTGAAACATTTGAGATTAAGACAAACAGTCATACCTGAGTGTGACTTGGTAGCAGGCACGATAGAGAGCAAAATATTTTCAGAACATAAAAGGAAAATCACAAGCGAAGCAAAACCAAGCATACACGGAACAGTAATATAATGCGGACCCACGAGAAACAAGGTGCGATACTGCGATCTGGATTAAACTGGCTTGTGTCATATTGTAGTGGTGGGATCTTTTGGAAACAATGGTCAAACCTTGGGGTTGATAAAGCGGGGAGATTTCTTTAACAACTAAGCACAGGCAAAACATCCAACGGAGAATTTGAACTTTGGAGTCAGCCAAATACACGCACGCACGCACACAGAGACATGAGAGAGAGAGTGTGTGTGTGTGCGCGTACACATAGGAAGGATATGTATAAATCATGTGGGAAAGACAACCACAATAAATCCTTCGAAAATATTCAAGGCTGGAGAGCGTAAACTGTGGCAGGATAATATTGAAATTAACCCTTTAAAGACGAAGCGTATCTGTTTTATAGAAGGACTCAGTGCGTACCGCGCTGTAAACACCCTCCACTTCGGTTATAAAAACCAGTCTCTTAATGTTTTATAAGGCAAAAGTTGCTGTTTGTTCTGAGATCCGTACAAAACACATAAACGCAATGTGGGCACCACGTAGAATTTCTTAATGTTAAACCTGGTGGTACGTAAAGTTACCGCCAGGGTTTAAAAGGTTAATCTTAGGAAAATACGGTATAGTGATGTAGGCCTAAATCTACCTCGATTAGAAGAGAAATTGCGGAACCTTTCATACTCGGTAATGAACAAAAGGACTCTAAATCTAGGAATATATTATCCAGTTAAAAATGTTTAATTACTCAGAAAATATACTGCACCACTACATAGGCCACGCAATGCATATATATACGTATCATGATATACAGTTTTGATTAAGCACTGAATGTGAACTTCTATGATAGAACATTTCCCGTTTTGCAAAAGGAACATTAAGTACTGCCGACAAACACTCCCTAACCACACATCTAGGCCCACCCCCCTTATAGAATTCCACTGTCTTCCCTGTAAATATAGAATGAATAATATCGTCACTCAACTCCGAAAAATAAAATTCATTCAAAATCTATACACGCGACTGGATAAAATTTTATAATTGTATAGAACCCTCCACAGCTCCTTTGAACTATATAAAATCACGTACTTGGATAAGAATTTCAAAGCGTTTACCATTTGCACAACGAAGACAATAAGTACTTTTTTGTCCAGTGACTCCAGATATCCCAAAAGCGCTTCCCATTCTGTTATGAGCAATATTAAGATAAAGATGATGACTATGGAGCAGTGGTAAAATGATACTGACAGGGGTCGACCAAAATACTCGGCGATAAACCTGTCTCAATGTCACTTTGTCCACTATAATTCCCGCAACTGGACTTGAGCGCCCGAGGTGAAAGACTGGCGACTAACAATCTGAGATACTGAAGCACCACGTTCATGTAACAAGTACGTAAATATTCAGTTTTAACGTCACAATAAACAACAGGTGTCTCCAGTATCAAGACCTTTTAATGGTATTCATTGAAATATTGTACATTTACTAGAATAATCGTACAGAACACATGAAACATACCGTGTGGACAAATGTTAAGTAGGCGGGCGTGTAATTAACACTGTGATTTAAAAGCTTTATAAAAGAGCAGGCATATTCAGCCCCTTATATTAATTCCCGGTTCATATCTCTAAAAGTGTTACTCACCACCAATTTTTTATGCTGTGGTGAATCACGAACGCCATTCACACATTCTCACTAATGTAATGATTATTTATATACATCCTAGAGGGAAATTCAGGTTTCTAATCTGAGGCTACTGTGACTAAGGCTTTCAATATATTCTTTACTCTTCCACGCCAATGTTAGCAGAAAAATCGTATCGTATTCCTTACCTCTCCTACCTACTTGTTCACAGTAGGTGTAGAGGGTTTTGATTTTTCCCTTGATCACACTGAAGCACAGACCACATTCGGTAGGACTCCTCTGGACGAGGGATCGACCCGTCGCAGAGACCTCTACCTGACAACACAAACATTGTACAAGACAAACGCCCATGCCCCCGGGCGGGATTCGAAACCACGATCCCAGCAAGCCCTCGGCCTTAGACCGCGCGGCCACTAGGATAGGCTAGCAGAAAGATATTGCCTTAAAACAGGTAATGAAAGATTCCCTTCTCATCCCTTCTAATTAATCATTCATAGAAATACATTAACATCGAAGGATGCATAAATTACAAAGTTAGAGACAATCCCCTTAATTAAATTATTCTCTTTTTAAATTGTGGTCTAGATGGTGACGACGCAGTACAGCCTCCTATGTACTTACCAGCATTTTAGGGGACCTTGCTACCTCCATTTCAGGATGAGGGTAAGTGCCTTCAGGGGACATGGAAGCAGGAGGTTTCTCTGAAATTGTGGTAACCTCTTACAAGACTACAAGGTACTGTAACCCAGAACAACACGATAAAAGTCTTCACTCCCGCGGACATAATTCCCCCCCCCCAAAAAACACTTTTTACAGGGTATATATAAAAAAGATAAAAACGTGACACTTTTTCGGGAGCACTGACTCTTAACTTCATCCACTGTCTACCTAACACTAGAGCATTATTACAGCGTATTCTGCTTTCTGGATAGGGACTCTGTATATGGTAACTATCAATAATGTAACTTTAAAGCGCCAGTTCACATAATACAGGATTACTCAGCGTTTGTAATCATTCAACAAAACCACATGTACTGCGGAGTTGGTAATGAGGATTACCATTTGTCAGTGGCCTAAATACCCTAGGCAGGTCATTGATCATGGGAATTATGGAAGTATGGGGGTTATCTGCGGCACATTTATTCACATCACAACAACCATAAGACTCTCGTTAATTTTACATTAAATGAAAAGCATTTTTCTCCAAATTTCTCATACATTCTCTGTTGCACTTTAGATACAGTATAATTGGAGATGTGTGCTCGTTGGGCGGAGTACAGACAACTTCACGCGACTAATGAACATTGTAGCCCCAATTCCTTGGCTTAGAAATCTCATTTATTTTTAGAATGAAACAAAAAATGACAATGCCAGCTGTCTATTGACATTGTAATAAACGTGATCGATACAGTGCATAGGACATGCGTGCAAATGATGACAGTTACTCCGCCGACCAAACAACTTCGTGCATTTAATGAAAATTGAATGTTAATTGCTGTCATCTTATAAAATCCCACAGACTCCCTTCTGACACAGTCGCATACAATCCGCAATCTAGTCCCATCTCTGAGATTCCTTTTAATATTGCAACCACATACATTCTAAATGATTCTAAATTCTCTCTTCAATCAAGGTATAAATTTAAGACACTCATGCTACAAGCCCTGCCATTCTCAATCTCCTTAACCTTTTAAAGCCCGGCGGTAACTTTACGTACCACCAGGTTTAACATTCAAAAATTCTACGTGGTGCCCACATTGCGTTTATGTGTTTTGTACGGATCTCAGAACAAACAGCAACTTTTGCCTAATTCAGCATTAACAGATTCGCTTTTATAACCGAGACAGAGAGTGTTTACTGCGCGGTACGGACTGAGTCCATATATAAAACAGATTACCTTTCGTCTTTAAAGGGTTAATGCAGTAATCCTGATATTAAGTAAAGACTGGAATTTAGGAAGCGAATCTGATTGTGTTAATGTCTCCATCCTTCAGCATTCACCTCTTTTTAAAATTCCTAACATGAAAGTTAATTAAATGGAAGTTGACCCTGAAATACAACAGCACCAATTTTAAAACCGAAAATATTATAATCAGTGACAGGGTCCGCAGTCTCAGCAGCGGGCTGTCCTCTGCCGACCCGTTAGTGGCATCGTGGGTTCGAACCCTCACAATGGCGTGAGTGAATGTGCAAGTTTCTTCTGTACTTGAGCCATGCCGGTAAGCTAACAACACAGGGGTACCATACAGTCTCATTCTGCCGCATCCGTCTTGCTACAAACCCGGTGGAATACAGTAAATAACCACTCTATATATTATGATTAGAGTTTCACTTCATTTCGGAAATTTCTGAAGTTTTTATTTTAGAAAAACGCACATACATCTAGTAACCGACGTTTTGGATAAATATGCACACTGCCTAGTCAACAGACACTGTGTTGATAGCATCGTCCCTTCTGTAGTCTGTCTTACGACAGGTCTATAGCCCCTCCCAAAGCGAGTTCTCCACAGAGGGCGATCTAGTGCTTCCTCTTCCAATTCCTTGTATCTTCGCGCTTCCTTAACGTCATTCAGTAGCTGCTTATATCTTCTTCCTCGTCTTCCTGTCACTTCTATCATTCCTTCTACCTTTCCTTCAATAACATGTTTTAGAAGTCAGTACCTATGCAAGATGTGACCAATCCAGTCACCCTTTCTTTTTCTCACTGTACGTATGTAGGATATTACTGTGAATAAATTCTTCATTCACTTTCTTCACTTCTGGAGATGGCTCTTTGAGCAGACACATCTACACGAAGCTTTATCGATCAGCACTGTAGCCATCTGACCAAGAACAGGAAGTCAAGTGTACCGTCGGGCAATCCTGGGACACCGGGACGCAACAGTCCCGTAAAATGTAATTTACACAAGAAGAAACGTGTAGAAAAAAGTGTATTTAATTTGGGCTTCTTAAAAGTGACAGAAATTTATCTGAAATTCTAAGTGTCGATATTAATTTTAAAGAGCAGATATAATCTGTTACCTTGAATAAAATCATGATCTGTTAATCACCTGAAATTTTAGGTACAACAATCAATTTCAAAATCGTAACTATTAATTAAATTCTGACAATAAATGTATATCATACAGGCCTGGATAATGGATACCGTCACATGTGCAGAATGTGAGCGGAATAACACAGTAGGTGAACTTCGCACGATTACTGCATGTAGCCGTAACAGGTAATGAGTGAAATATGGATACCCATGTGCTTAGTGATTGATTAATGTACAAGTGTCCAACACGTGTTAATTATGACCTACTGCGCCCATATTTTAATTAGTGACTATGCATGAACGTGTAAACCAATTGTACATGATATTCCCTAGCAACTGAAAATATCTCGCAGACATTTGTTATGAACGTGCATAGCCGTATATATACCGCCTTAAATACGCCTCACTGTTCACAACTCAACGGTTACGAAATGTTACGAAATAGGTTCAGACCTAACAATATATAGGCGATAAACGCCGCATGCAGCAGGGTAAGGAAGGCTCTTCAAGAGTTTGGTTCGTGAGCTGAAAGGCAAGAGAGAACTGCCTAACGTGACGTAATGGGAGAGATGGTGGTGGTGGTGGTGCCGGCGGCGGCGGTGGCGGTGGCGGCGGCGGCGGCGGCGGCGGTGGTGGTGGCGGCGGCCGTGGTGGTGGTGGCGGCGGAGGCCGTGGTGGTGGTGGTGGCGGCGGAGGCCGTGGTGGTGGTGGTGGCGGCGGCGGCGGCGGAGGTGGTGGTGGTGGTGGTGGTGGTGGTGGTGGTGGTGGTGATACTAAACATCTTCATTCATTTACGCATTCATTTTGCAGTCTGTCTTGCGAAAGGTCCATAGCTTTTCCATAGCGAGCTCACTACAGAATGCGATCTAGTGCTCCCTCTTTCAATTTTCAGTAACTTCTCGTTTCCTTAAGGTCGTTCAGGAGCTGATTACGTCTTCTTCCTCGTCCTTTTATTGCTTGTAACCTTCCTTCTATCCTTCCTTCAGTAACATGTTTTACAAGGCAGTTCCTATGCACGATGTGACCAACAGATTTAACCTTCCTTCCTTTCATTGTATGTATTATCCCATCCTCATTGACCCCAACTAATAACTTTCCATTTTTTACGCAACCATTCCAACTGATCTTCTTCTTTCTGATGTCCAGTCCGTAAGTTGGCCGGAAAAAACGCTATGCCCTCTGGCAAATGTAGGATAGAAAATAAATTTAGGCCACAGTGCCTTCCATTCACAAGTTTTAAAATTAACTACATATTAACCGTCCCACATTGCGGCGGAATATAACACGGGTTACTGACAGCATCAGTAAATTCGAATTATGTTTAATTTAACCTTTTGAAGCCTAGCGGTAACTTTACATACCACCAGATTTAACATTAAAAAATTCTGCGTGCTGCCCACATTGCGTTTATGTGTTTTGTACGGATCTCAGAACAAACAGAAACTTTTGCCTTATAAAACATTAAGAGATTCGTTTTTATAACCGAAGTGGAGAGTGTTTACAGCGCGGTACGCTCTGAGTCCTTATATAAAACATACACGCTTCGTCTTTAAAGGGTTAGGACGTATTATTACATTATACAATTTCAATAAGACCCTTTATCAGAATTTTTCACGTAGCACAAACTTGAAAGTTCTACAGCACTCCCGAAATTGACTTATTTTGATTTCAGAGCCAGTCACTCTAAACTGCACTGCAGCACACATAATAATTAAACAAAACGAATTTAACTCCATGGAGCAAAGTCCTTCTTGAGAAGCTAATAGTTCCTCAGCTAGTCAAGAAATTCCGCGCATTTTAAGAAACCGCAAGATGCATTACCGTGTTCACACAAGAGCGCAACTTATCCCTGTTATAGTCACAGCAACCTACTCCACGCCCTCCCACTCCAGTTCGTTAAGATACATTTCAATATTACTTTTCCGTAGGTCTTCGACGAGGTTTTGAGGCACTGCGCTACAAATCGGAAGGTTGCGGGTTCGATTCCCGATGGTGTCAATGGATTTTTTCATAGACATAATCCTTCCGGTCGCACTGTGGTCCTGAGGTCGACTCAGCCTCTAACAGAAATGAGTACCAGGAATATTTCCTGGGTGTAAAGGGGGCCGGTGCGTATGTCTGACAACCTTACCACCTTCAAGTGCCGACTGTCTGGAAATCTGGGAACCTCAACCTTCTGGAACCCTAAGGGCCTGTCCAGGTCTGTAATGGGACTGCTTTACTTTTGCCTTCGAAGAGGTTTCCCGCCCAAAACCCTGTACGTGTGTCTCCTATCGCCCATGGGTGTCAAACGCCCCCCTCGTCTCACTCTGCTTGAATTGATCACCTAATAATATTTTGTGACAAGTAAAAATCATGAACCTCCTTACTATGCAGTCTTCACCATTCTCCTGTTTTCTCCCACTTAGGCCGAATTGCCGTCCTGGAACCCCCATTTTCGAAAATCCTCAGCCAATGTTCTTCCCGTGATGTGAGAGACCAATTTTCGCAAGCATAAAAGCAAGCAAATTTCACACGATACTCGTATATATGGGCAGGCGGTGGTGCAGTTGGTTAAGGCACCGCGCTACACACCGTAAGGTCGCGGTTTCGATTCCCGATGCTGTCATTGACATTTTTCATTGACATAAACCTTCCGGTCGCACTATGGTTCTGGGCTCGACTCAGCCTCTAACAGAAATGAGCATTAGGAATACTTCCTCGGGGGTAAAGGCGGCCGGTGCGTAAGGCTGACAACCTTACCACCTTCATGTGCCGACTGTCTTGAAATCTGGGAGCCTCAACCTCCTGGAACCCTAAGGGCCTGTCCAGGCCTGTAATGGGATACCTTTACCTTTACTCTTATACCTACTTGTATTAGAATTACTTGAAATATATCAAAACACTTTATGTTTGAATTTCCTCAAGGCAACTCCACTCTGAGTGCTGGTGTTATTCTGCGGTCCAACACCATACGGACAGATTTCAGTCCAGACTATAGCAGCATCCAAAGGGCTCACACATTCAAGTTTATATGCAGTTGATGGTCGTCAACTTGACGTACTAATAAAAAAATAAATTTCATTAATTTTACTGCTCATACTTGTATTCTGACAAGCTGTTGTTGTTTTCAGTGTCAGTTTCCATGTCCATCGGCAGCTCAGCAATCTCCTTTATTACTTTAATGTATGTTATATATATATATATATCATACGTACATGACAAATGACGATTGTTTAAAAATCACAAACTGAGTCATATAGCAAAAATATGACAAAGATAATATTTCTGTATGAATTGTCTAGGCTAATTTATCATGATACTGTTTCAAAAACGTACGTATCTTCTATTTATGCATTCTCTTTCAATATGCATGCGCACAGCACAATAAATCCATGGAGGTAAGGATCTCCATTACTTTCTTTGTGTACGAACAACATAGAGTGCGTTCTAATTAAACCCAGAAGTCCTATTGCTCATAAAAGGTAATAAGTTCTATATACAGCCCAAAATTATTAAAACTTCGTCCCTTAACGCATCGTTTTTACTCGTAGGGACATTCCACTGTCTATGGACATCGAAGAAACCGGAACACTGTCTTAGCCCTGTTGCTGAAGTTGGTGATCTCCTAGTTTCTAATCCTCTGACGTCGAAGCTCGTCATATATACGACCCTCAGCCACTACTACCAACTTAACCTACTTCTCTTAAACCCATCTTAGTATTTTTATCCCAACTCCTCGATTTTCTAATCTGTTACAAGAGATTCTACATTTACAGAAGCAACCCTAAATCATTGTCTGCTTCCTGGAGAAAAATCTATTCTAATTCATTTCAGCACAAAGAGGTAACACGTCTGTTACCTTTGGCATCACTGGCTAGGAGCGTGACCAAGAGGAAGGGATGTGGCTGTATTGACATCTGATGACTTGTAAGTTTATGCGGATACATTCCAACCACGTGACCTATGATCACAGCACAGCAGTCGGTAAGGGACATCACCTCCCTTCCTGTGTACTGTCTGTCACGTGACACTGCCACCTAAATAACACGAAATTGATCACAGAGACAATGACACCACAAATCTCGTCTGCTGTGCTGTTCACAGTATACACTAGCAGAACAGACCGCGGACTTCTTTCTGTGTAACGACCCGCTTGGCTGAAGAAGTATGCCTTACTTTTATTCAGGATGTGCCCAGTTCGAAACTCGGCCGAAACCTTTGGGTCAGTCCTTTCAAGGAAATAAAATTTGGCCCTAGAAGGTAAGTACAGATATAGCTCAACTCTTTCTTCAATCTCGGCGTTAGATGGGGGCGGGTTGTTAAAGCCCCGTACGCTCTACCGCTGGTACTCACTGTACACGAGGCTGTGTTGGCCTCAGGGCCGCTCGGGACGGGTGCGGAATTTTCGCCCCCACTGGGATTCGATCCCCGTGCCGTCCAGCCCGTAGTTCAGTTGCTATACTGACTGCGCTACCCCGCCACCCCCCCCTTTCAAGAACATATCGGGACAACTCTCAGCCCAGTCAAGTCGCTTCCTGCCACAACTTTTGAATTAATTATATTAATCATCGCGGCAGCCGGGATAGCTCAGTACATAGTGATCAGGCTACCAGCTGGACGACTGACGGATTATATTTCGCATCCCGGCAGGGTCAAGAGCATCTAGATCAGCTATGGTGCCCACACAATTTTCTGTTCACTTGGTATCGGGAGTTCCTTCTCAACACATAAAGCTGCCCGCGCGTAACTGTACATTATCTCCCCGGAACGCGTCCTTGGCATGCAGAAATGCAACCCGTTTGTTACTACCGCCAAGTCATATCAATTACACAATACAGTAGGTATAGTGGTTGAGGTGTCGTTTAGTTTTTACTAATCGTAACGTAATGTATTGTGGTGGCACAGATGCCTGTAAATTGATAATAAAACAGTATTAATCCTAGCATGAAAAGGAAAGGCATAGTAAGTGCAAATCAAATAGGATGTGGACCACTGTTTTGAAATCGCGTACGTTGGCGAAGCCAGTGGGAGAACCCGTAAATTGAGTAACCTTTGTTAGAAAGTACAGTAGAAATTTGTTATAATGTCATGAAAGGGATTGAATATTTTTGTCGTTATAAACGAGTGTTGTTATAACCGAGGTCTATAACGTTATGGTTAACAGTGAGGAGTTTATTGCTACCAAAATAAAATCTGGATTTACGAAAGAGGTGTCGCATAAACCGACGCCGCTTTAACCGGCTTCAACTGTAAACGGGCCTCGGACTTGCCCTAGATTCGGCGCTGTGGGTAACAGAAGTGATGGCAGATATATCCAGTCGCTAGTCAAAGCCACAGCATTTACAGCGAATGGCGTGACCCCTTGCTGCAGTATTTCAGCCACGGAAAGTGTAAGACTCGTGACTAAGAGTTAATAAAGAATGTGACGTTCAGAGCTTCTGGACGCCCTCTATCCTCATTTTTAGTCCTTCCATAGCAAATATTCGAAGACCACGTACTTGAGTGCGTCTTTTGCTTAAGACAATCGCCTGAGCTGTTTAGTATTCACAGACTCCTAAAACATCTAACATTTACAGACAATAGGTCGAATGCAAAGGGAGACAGTAACTTCAAAATGCTTATTTAAATGATGTAACGCAAGTTTTACTAAAAGAGCTACATTTTTAAATTTAAAATGCAGAATACACACTTCCTGTTACTCTAGCCATGAATGCTGTACAGCCTACAGTGACGTAACTGTCATCTCTAAAGCCACCTTTAAAGATATCAAATTCCTTTGAAGAAGAGGACATATTTTGGTTTCTGTATTTATGAATACAGATACTAAACAGATGCGCAAGACGTGTATAAACTGATCAAGATATTTACCACCAGGCACAGTTCAATTTGTAGGGCAAAAGTAGTGGAAGTAAACATTGCATAACACTGGCGAACACCTGGCAATTTCTGCACTTCTAATTCAATGTACCTTCTTAATTAGATTTTAAAGCACTTTTTTGTGCTCTGTCCTTTTCCTTTGTTCTTGCTACTGTTGTTGTTGTTGTTGTTGTTGTTGTTGTTGTTGTTTTAAAGGTGTATGTTCAGATTTACTCTTCTGGGGCCGAAGCGTAGATTGAAACCGACGTTTCGGAGGGATATACTACCTCCATCTTCGGGGTTAAATAAACTGCATTCAACTTAAAGCTGAAGCTCTAAGGGAGGGAATGTGTTTTGACTACAGACCTATAAGCAGTTTACCTTGAAAAACGAGGGAAAAAGTTTAGCCGAAACTTTTGTAAATCTGTACCAGACTACACGGCGTCACATCGTAGGAGACAACATTCTCCTCAGGAAGAAACTTTACTTGTTTAACTTTCTTTCCCGTCATATCGCTGCTGTGATCTGGATCACAGTTACGTAACCAATGTTTGAACTAGCAGTAACGTTGCCCTGTGTCTTCCATCCAAAATTTCACCTCCAGTAACACAGAGTTACAGAATTACGAGACGCAGAGTTTCCCCTGATACATAAAAAGTGCACGTGTCATCTTTCATACAGCCGTGAAATAAAAAGCCTTCAGCTTCCAGACCGTCAGAAACTGTAGGACAACGTATAGTTAGCGCTCGTGTGTTATCGGTATTAGCCTTTGGATTTCGAGTTTCAACTTCAATTACTCCGTAGTCTTTGATCATCAATTTACGGATGTGTTCGTCTGCCGTTGGAACGGATTCCAACGACACACGGACGTCACCGGAGTGTTACGTCTGTCAAAATTTGATCATCAGATCCGGTGGTGTAGGGAAAACGAAAATTCGTCTCATTACAGGGGATAACGCGGTGACGCAGTTGGTTGAGGCGCTGCGTTAGAAGCCAGAAGGTCCCGGGTTTGATTCCCGATAGGCATATCGGAATTTTTTTACTGACTTAATCCTGACCCTGGAGTCGACTCAGACTCTGACACAAATCAGTACCAGACGACCGGTGCGTAGGGTCGACAGCCTTACCACCTTCATGTGCCGACTGTCTGGATTATTCTGGGAGCCTCAAGCTTTTCCAGCAATAAGGGACTTGTCCAGACCTGTAATTGGATAGCGATACTTTTACCTTCGTATTACAGGGTTATATTTTCGTTACAATAAACTTAATATCTGCGTAATGAAACCCGCCAGACTAATGCTTCTTTCAAGCAAACGCAATACGTAATTTACATGCGATCTGAGTTACAGTTCATATGCTGCGTATGGCTTACTCTCATATTGTGTATAAAAGCGGTTAGTTTAACCCTTTAAAGACGAAGCGTGTCTGTTTTATATAAGGACTCAGTGCGTACCGCGCTGTAAACACTCTCCACTTCGGTTATAAAAACCAGTCTCTTAATGTTTTATAAGGCAAAAGTTGCTGTTTGTTCTGAGATCAGTACAAAACACATAAACGCAATGTGGGCACCACGTAGAATTTTTTAGTGTTAAACCTGGTGGTACGTAAAGTTACCGCTATTCTTTAAAAGGTTAAATGTTCTCATAGGCGTAAAAATATACAGTTTTCTTCCCTTAAGACTGAAATGAATGGGAAGATATGAAACACACATGGCTCGGTGAACCAAATTCGGTCTGTATTTCATACAGTTAGATGTACACAGAGCTATATAAAGTTAAATATCTCCGTATACTACAACCTGTTTCGAAATAAAGGTAACTGCTCAGGTAATCCCGAGAAATCTTACCATTCTACGGAAGCCGAAGTATTCATAAAAGTCTGCTTTGCTACCTTAACCCAAATCATTACAGTTCAGACAAAACACTGGTAACACTTTTATCTAATGCTGTTTTAATAATTTTCTTAAATCTACACCTTTCATTTCTTCCCAATATAATATTCGTATTATTATTGTCTAAATATACGAAGGTAATACGTTCTGCTATAACTTCCCAAACTCGGCACGATACGTATGAAACACCAACCAGTCTACATTGGCAACCAAAGCCTAAGACTACTTCTATTTTAATACTCTGAATGAACGTACGAATGAATGAAAGTTTAATGTGTTCCATGTCCGTGCACTACATCATACAAAAACACTAATCACTAACAAATGCACAAAGAGAGTTTTATCATCAATTGTAACACACTCCTACACGTTTCGACCCTGCTGGGTCATCTTCAGGGAGAACTTTTCGTTACCGTTACACTAAGGTTGCACTATATAGTTGAGTTCGAATGTGCTGTTGACTGTGTACTGCGTCGTTTCTGGAGGCGTGAACTCTCCGCGCATTTGTTGGTGATTGGTGTTTTTGTATGAAAGTTTGCTTAGTTGACGTGTACACACATTCCTTTAGACGTGGCTGGAAACAGCTAGTTGTGCCAGTACACATGCACTGTATTAATAATGATTACAGATTAACTATATTATTTATTATCTCCATTTTAATACTTGAATACTTATAAATACAACATCCCGTTCATCGGCTTTTAAGGAATTAAAAAATATTAATATCATAACTTTACGTTTACTATTTCGCTACCATCGACCATCTACAAATTTTACAAACATTTTACCGTTTTTATTGTAAAATAAAAATAACCGCACAAATGTGGGATTCCACAACAATAGTGGACATGGTAGTGTACTGTATATTGCATTTTACCCGCTTTTTAATGACTATGTACTTTAGCCTGTTGATGGTAGACCTCTAGGCCCAAAAATATAGCTTTGTATAAATAATACAATTTATTAGACTCATCACTTAACCTTTTACAGGCTAGCGGTAACTTTACGTACCACCAGGTTTAACATTCAAAAATTCTAGGTGGTGCCCACATTGCGTTTATGTGTTTTGTATGGATCTCAGAACAAACAGCAACTTTTGCCTTATAAAACATTAAGAGACTGGGTTTTACAACCGAAATGGAGAGTTTACTGCGCGGTACGCACTGAGTCCTTATATAAAACAGATACGCTTCGTCTTTAAAAGGTTAAAGTTGTTTTGAATTTACAGAACACAACGAGATGAATTCTACAAAGTGAATAAGAAGGTTAACCTCGCTGGCATATTCTGCATTGCAGTGCCGTGCTCAGTTTTCTGAAAGCGTACAATAGACGGTGGCACTGCTGCTTGTTATTGCAGCCACATGCGGCTTCGTAATGTGTTAACTGGCTATGGGCTATGCATCGACTGGCAGAGACTACAGACTTCGATGTTTTCAAGATATTCAGAGTTCAATTCTCGTGTCTACAGCTGTGTTGAGCGCTTCTGTCAAATTCTTACGCGTGACAAATTTCGCATACCAATGTTCCATGGTTGTGTTTGTAATTTATATGGTAACATATACGTCAAAACACAAGTTCATATTATAGGGCTACAAGCCTATATATAAATTTTCATAGTCCTTTGTAGGTATTATGTTAAATAAACGTATAACAGCCAGTCTTAACATCCAGAAATTTTCGTCTTTCAAATTAATTTACAGATTTCGGTGTACTTTGGTATTGGAAGCTGTCATTTAAAACCATTACGGACTCCAAACACCGTAACAGAATTCCTACTTTACATTAAACACAATCTGAATCATTAAATCTCAGGAGAACGACACATTCGCCAAATTTTTTCTCTGTAACAAAATAGTATTTATTCAGGATCGTCATGCAGAACATTCATTTTTAGATTTAGTAACTATTTAAATTTACAGAAGTACGTGGCAGTTTCTGTGACATTTCTGAAATTTGAAAGGGTCAAAAACGCCCTTCGAACCAAAACCCAAACGAAATACAGAGGAAAGACAGCCAACCTATCCCTACTTGTCTCACAACGGTCGAACTCCCAGTCATGTCAATAGCATTTGTAAGAAAGCATAATAGAATCCAGTAGTCCACATCCCATATTGGTACACACACCGGGTAACTCCGACTGAAAAGGAGAAAACAAAAATTTGACTCCAAATCACGAAAACCACATCGCCAATCATATCCGATTACAGATGTGTTCTCTGATCATTTAAAACAAGGCTGTCGAAAGCTTCAGTATGCGTTGAGCATATTTATACTGTATATCTACGGCGGAGGCGGTTTCTCTGGGTATACGATGTGAGCACACTAATTCCAAGGTTCCTGATACTCCAGCTTGCAAGTTCCGTGGAACACTGCGTGACCGACCATCATAAAATTTATATGACACATAAATCTAAGTAGAACAACCAGATAGAAGACAGTAACGTAACTAATACCGCTTTAATAAAGCTAAACTTGTTTAGGTCTGATTAGGTGCATTCCATTACTCTAGGCAAAAGAGTATATGTTACATTTTTCAAATAGAAATTTTACATTGAATTAACTCACTTTACTTAACAATACGCCATGGGGAAGTACGAAATATTACGGAATGAACCTAACCTAAGACTCTCCTTTAAGCGTGCATTAAAGGACACCGGGAATTCCACTTCTTTACGCTTACAACAGACGCAGCATGGAGCGCGCTAAAGTGTCTCCCACTGTGTAAGAATTGTAAGAACTAATCTCCGTTAAATATTAATAATCCCTACTTAACATGCAGCGTAGATGTTCAAGTGCTTTTAAAAAATTACAAACTCCAAAGCGACGCAGCGGAATACATTTCGTACGTTAAACACTATGTTAGCAACTACAGCGCTGAATTCAGGATAGAACTAGGCGAATAATTTCGCAGTTAAGATAAATGACGAAGGTATTCTGTTGAACATTCACAGAATCATTAATGAGGAAAATGCTCTGCTCATCGTTAGAATGATTAAGTGTAGGAGAGTAAGATGGCTGGCCATGTAGCACACATATCGGTGAAAGGACTAAGTAATCTGACCTGAATAAGGCGCATGTGTTTTTGTGTGAAATGACTGTCGTTTCTGTTTCAGTTATACAGAACTGATTTTAAAGATAATATTGGAAATAACGCTCGTAATTATTGTCCTTTGAATTAATAAACTTTCTATTAAATTACTCCAAGAAATATAGCCATTCTTGAGAAGCTAATAGTTGGTCAACTACTTACAAAATTACAAAATTACAGACTTCTGTGAAACAAAAAGTCCGTTACTGTGTTTACAAAGTTCAGTCACTGGCTACATTAACCCAGGCGAGGCCCTCTAACCTACAGTTCAAGATCCACTTTAATATTACCCTGCAGTGAAGACCCAGGCCCTCCACCTAATACCGTCCCTTATGTTTCTCCAATTAAAATATAAAACTAATCTTAATTTCTGAGTGCTAAATTTTCATCCCCATTTCGCTATTCCTTAAACCACTGAAGCTTAGTTGTTACTGCTACATGTACAGCTACGTGTAACACTGAGAAGTCCGCATTTTATCCACAGAATGTTTAGGTTTCCCTATGTTTCTCACAATAAACGATTATTCCTTTGTGCAATACTGCCCACTTAGTCGCTCTCATGGAATCGCACTGTATTCTTTGTGAGGTACGAATTGGATCTTTATATACAGAGTCCTTTTAACGCGGAACTGAGTACTGCAGAGCGCGGGACGTCGTATGGCGTTATGCAGGAATTAATGTCGTCCGCTCTACGGCGTGTAGTGCCGCGTTAACGTGGGACTAGTCACAGGCGTCATCGGCAGCTACGTCGTATACAGCGGTGCAGTTACTAGCCGGTTCGTAGGCTGTGAGCGGTTTCGTCTTTAACCTTTGAAAGCCTAGCGGTAACTTTACGTACTACCCGGTTTAACATTAAAAAATTCTACGTGGTGCCCACATTGCGTTTATGTGTTTTGTACGGATCTCAGAACAAACAAAAACTTTTGCCTTATAAAACTTTAACAGATTGTTCTTTATAACCGAAGTGGAGAGTGTTTACAGCGCGGTACGCAATGAGTCCTTATATAAAAGAGATACGCTTCTTCTTTAAAGGGTTAATATATACGCCTTGTGTATCGTATATTAATCTTAGTCTTCGCACGTTTAATTTAATCACATTCGATAATTTTTACTGACACTAGTTCGGACTCGTTCAGGAAATTCACGTAGGATGAGTTACTCGTACTCGGACAGACAGACAGACAAACAGGCAGGCAGGCAGGCAGACAGACAGACAGACAGACAGACATGGATACGATGAATGTATAATTTCTTTTCCTGTTCATATTTAAAGATACACCATGTGTAATTACGCTCGAAAAATTTGTACACTTCTTGTAGCTGCATATACAATGCTGTGTACAACATTTGTAACAAATGACTGTCTTCTTTCTTGACTGCCTTACCAGCAACGGTATCCGCATCCACAAGTTCAGTTGCGAGAATAGAAGGAAACAATAAGGGGAAAATGAGAGAGTCGGAAGAGAATGGAAGAGATGAAGTCATGGATTAAGTTTGGACACTGAAGTGTTTCCTCCCTTAGAACACCCTAGTATAATGAGAAATTTAACACCCACTACCGCGGTCCGTGTAATAAAGTACCCACATCTACCCACCTATCTCCATGTAAACCCTTTGGTGTCGTTTGACAACGTACAGTATCCTTTGAGAATTTATAAGCGTGTTCTGTTTCAAGTTACTGCCTGTGTTTCGCACATTCAAATGAGGAAGAAAGCTAGATACCTTCACACTGCTCTGGAATTCACACAAGATGGCGGGTGAGCGACGGCTTACGCGTCGAATAGAGGTGAAAGAATGCGATGTTGCCATAGCGTGCATTATTGCCTCACTCTCATGCCCTGTGTAGGACAAAGTTATTCTTAATATTACACTAGGCGTTTTATATTGTCTGAAATTAGTGGACAAGACTCAGTAAGTAACATGTCCGAATTTCGATTCCAGCCGTCGTCGCTCTTATCGGTATAAGAAAATAATATCGATATAAGAAAATAATATCGATGTAAGAAAATAATATCGATATAAGAAAATAATATCGATCTAAGAAAATAATATCGATATAAGAAAATAATATCGATGTAAGAAAATAATATCGATATAAGAAAATAATATCGATGTAAGAAAATAATATCGATATAAGAAAATAATAACAGTTTCTATTCTAATGAAGATCAATGACACGAAAACGGCACAGTATTTTCGTTCATATCATTTAATGACCAATATTCAATACGACGTTAGTATAATAGCTAAGATATTATTAAATAACAAGACCACCGTCTGATGGACTGTGACGCCACGTGGTGAGGCAAACTTGTACCGATATTTCGTAAGGCCTCTTGTCCATCAACAGGACGGGGCAGCAAGTTCCTCTCACCTGCATATCTCTACCGTGCCACATGGCGACACAAGCCAAAAGAAGCGCACCTTCATTACTCCCAGCCCTAAGAAACTCAAACGTACGTTCTCATAAGACGTGATTTCAGGCTTCCGCCGGGATCTAGATGAGCTCTACGCTCTTCTGAGGTATTACGCAGCGTTGAGTGGTAGTTCTGTATCGACGTTTCGGAACAACATTTCCGTCCCGTCTTCAAAGGTCAAGAAGCTCCTTCCTTCTTGGACTTCTTGACCCTTAAAGATGGGACCGATAGGTCGTCCCGAAACGTCGGTACGGAACTACCGTTCAAGGCTGCGTAATATCCCAGAAGAGCGCATATCTCGTATACGTATATTGACTGTGTTGTTTGCAATACAAGATCAGTTTTAATTAGAACGCAATTCGTAGGCGAAAGTCGATGCATTCATCAAGAGTACTTATTTAATGTGTTAAAAAAGTTACAATTTTGTTCAGCGTACGCATCTCGTAATGAAAGCATTCACCACAGCATTTATATATTCAGACAGACTGTGGTGAGTAATGTGTCCAAGAGATCCTTCTGGCAATTGAATTATTCGTCATGTGTGCTATTCATATAGAGTTTCATAAAACTGTTAATATGCTGGGGTGGACCTAGGCACTACGTTTAACGAACTTAAATACATACAAGACACGTAAATAAAACTGAATCATATTACAGGCTCCGATCTTACCGCGCAGAAAACACAGTTCTCTGTATTTACGTATCCTGACATCTAGTGGCGGTCTGCGGAACTCCAGCGTTCTCATAGTTGTCCTACCATCTGGCGGTGACCCATGGAACTTCAAGCGTCACATACCTTTGTACCTTACTGAATTTTATATGAGATATATATATGAAATAATTCCATGACGTCCGATATTTCTTCCTTTTAGACTTCACATCCTTCATGCCATGTAACCCGATCACAATCTGAGATTGTTAGAAGAGAAATAAATGTTTTCGTTTTGTTAGCTAGCAAATGAAACATGGTTTGCAGATTATTAGATCTAACGTGAGATTCAATCAAGAAGGTGGGCGTCTATTGATTGCGCTCTAGTAAGTATTGTCACGTGTTGAAAAATGTCAGTATCAGTATTCGGTATTGTCACAATAAGTTTATTACCTGTAAACATAAACTTATTCCACTTAGTATTAATTAGGTACACCTGTGTTTTCCAAAGCGCAAAAGCCAAAAATTTCCAAACTTCTGACTTCGCAAAGAAAAGTTAGAAACGTACTTTTTATCTCTTTTTCAGGTGAGATTCAGATAAGGGTTGTTGCCAAGCTTAAGAACCCACCGTTTATGCATGTAATGTCAGTCTCAGGACTGTCAGATCAAAAGAAAAAAAAATATGGCAACATTAAAAACACGCTGATATTGTCTCTAGACACAACAAGCATTCATTCTTGTTTGAATTCCAGTATAATTCTCCCAGACCGAAATTTATTTTAGATCCAGTTTGTTGCTTTCAAGGCTCCATGTTGTGGTAATTGCGCACAGCTGTAGCTGTTCTTCATCTAACTCTTGCTGTCTGTGTAATCACACATGTTTGCGTGCTCGGGCATAAAATGAGGCAAGTTAATAAACACGCATTATCTTTCCCATTCATCGGGCTTAGTCACCAGAGTGCAGGATGATGGAGGGGTAGAAGTTATAACCTGAAACGTCATTCAGTAACTGGTAATTAAACAAGCCCATACACATATTAAACTCGTTCAACCATTCCTACAAGCAAATACGACACCACATCAACGAGTCGAGTGATCGCTTTTCGTTTAATCGCGCCCGTGAAGTTTGAATGAAAATAACAAACAACTTGTTATCCTTGACTTTTTTAATTTACAATGAGAATTTCTCATGCATGTGTTACTCTTTTTGTTCTTTGTCCTTCGACGTTTAGTGATACTTTACGGCTAAAACGTTCCTTTTAAAAGTGATTAAGCACTAACTTCGGTATTTTTAACGTATTTTTGAAATAGTGCCCTTTCTATTTCGACAGGAATAAACAGCCTACCCAAGTTCATAACAAAATCACATCAACTTCATTCTAACACGAATTTAGAAATTTATAGGCATCGTTTACCTTGTCATATTAATAATAATTATCACACACATTACGCTTTCAAGGAGCCAGGTCTGTTGGCACGTTCCGGTGTCAATATAACAATTAGGATTACATGACAACCTGATGACTAGTAATCTACTATGCGGAAAGCTGTAACGTACTTGAAAGTCTCGAAACATACAGCCGGACTGATCTTGTCATCAAAGAAATTACATTTATATGGAAACACATTAAATGTTTTTAATTTAAGACAGTAATGGTTTTTATCCATTTGACAGCCTATGGAATATGTATCTAAATTGACAAAGTAACTGAATAAACTAATGCTGTTAGTGTTACGTCTCTTTGTATACCAAAGTTATGAATGGGTGGTTAAGCCTTACGGTTTCAAATCTCGACCTCTTGAGGCCGGTGGGGGGGGGGGGGGGGGGGCAGCTCGGATGACCGCCGTGTCTCCTGACTCTGCCGTACAAACGGCGGGATAGTAGCTCAGAACAGATGGCTTCTACCTCAGTCTACATTCCTCCAAAACCATCTTCCACAAATCACCCTAAAATTCGACCATACACAACCTAGATATTTGAAAACTAACCCTTAACTAAAACACAACTCATACGGCAACCATAGGGTACATTGAAGCCTACTGTAAGATAGGATTACAATTCGGGGTAAAACTGTTCAGTCTTGGAACGCATAACAAAACTGGAATCATTAAGCCTTTCAGGAACTATACGCCAAACGACACGGCGTCATTTCCTGGAAATATGAAATTTCAGCAACGCCACTGCAGGACCTCAAATCTACCATAACACACGGAATGCTGTACAGCTCGCCCGGTATTTTGACTAGATTACGGCCTGAAAAATCGAGAGGACTCAGGGTCCGATACCGGCAAGTACATGAGCACATTCCTGACCAGGTCTGGAGTAGACCAAGGCTCCAGTCTCATGGGTATATGGGGCACTTCTCCGTGGTAAAGTGGCCAGGGCTTGTAGCTAATTCCTCACCTCTGCCTACAGCTGAATTTAAGAATATTTGGCGCTATGCCTACCCTCTTCTTTCTGCCTTTATGGCGTTTTGTTTTATAAATTCGGTATTTAGACTCCATAACCTCTACATTTCCAACTATACGTTTTCCTTTTATAGTGACCTTGGGTAAAAACCAATCAGAAAATACTGTCGAACAGAGGGAAATGTGTGGGTTCAGCCAGGCGTGGTCGTAGCTTTTCGGCAAGTTCCGATCTTGTCACGTGGTACTGAGCCAAATTTAAAACTGTTGCCAATTATTAGTGTTTCTCTAACCACTTATTTTCCCTGGCTAAACTGAAAAATACAAAGAAGAACGCACTACTCTCTCTGCCCAAACAAAAACAAATTTCGCAAGAATGCCCCGAGAAAACTGAAGGTTTGTGACTGGCTGTTTTATTTCACAGCCAAGTTCAAGTTTCATAAGAAACTTAACCGATCATAACACCCATTATTCAGCGTTAAAGCCTACTGGTTACCGCACGCACCAAGAGTTTTAACATCCAACAACTGTACGTTCTGCCCACACTGAATTTGTATGTTTTGTATTTATCTCAGAACAAAGAGCGACGTTTGCTCTACACAACATAAACTGATTGGTTTTTATAACCGAGATGAAAAGTGTTTACTGCGCGGTACGAACTGGGTCATCAAATAAAGCAATTTACGCTTTGTCTTTAAACGGTTAAGAGGCCGATCGCAGTGGCCGCGCGGTCTAAAGTGTAGTTCTGCGGCCGAGCGCTTGCTGGGATTGTGGGTTCGAATCCCACCGGAGGCATGGATGTTTGTCTCTTGTGAGCGTTTGTGTTGTCAGGTAGAGGTCTCTGTGGCGGGCCGATCCCTCGTCCAGAGGAGTCCTACCGACTGTGGTGTGTGTCTGAGTGTGATCAAGTGAAAATAAACAACCTCGACACCTACTGTGAGTAGGCAGAAGAGGTAAGGACTAATTTAAAGGTTTAAGTGAACGTCTTTTCTTTGCCAGTAACCCTAAAGACATTATCGACAGTCCTCATTTGCCTTAAGATCCCAACTTAACCCTGTCCACATTAAACACCCGTGCGATAAGTATGAAGTTGTGTTGACGGTACGTACAGTAAATAGAATATGCCTGGAGACCTGGGTTAACCAGCGTCTACAGAGCCGCATCAGATTTGCTTGCAAATGGTTGCGGTGAGAAGTCCGTGTTCTTGAATATTAATGTACATCTGAAAAGTTAACACAAGACTTCGCGAAGCGCGCACACGGCTTGGTTTCCCCATATACAAGAGTGTATCTATCCGCTAATTATCAGGGGATTCCCCCTTGCAGACAAAGTATCAAAGCAAAGAGAAATCATGTGCACAACATAATGTAAATGCGCTAGCACCAGTTTATCGGATAGACTGAGGATTAGGTGCCTTTCTTTAGCCTACGTAATAAACTCAATTTCGTTCGTGTTTGCTACATCCCCTTTCAGATAAGGCTAGCAGCTGACACTGACTTGCGTACAAGAACCGCCAATGACAGTAGGACGAACCGAAGCTGGTTTAATTTGTTAACGAACGGATAAGAACACGAGTTTAAACGTGGCAAATCTGAATCGAAAGACTGTGTCTTACGTAGTCGTTGATAATAAGAGAAACGGTACGAAAATAAAGTTATAATATATAAATTTTTTACATATTACTTGAAATTCAAATAGTAACAGTTCAGATTTAGTTGCGTTGCTACACGTATGCTTTTCGACACAGTCCACGAAGTGACCTAGGCATTTATAATTTCGCAGGACAATCTTTCTTATTCCGTGTCTGTAGAAATCCATGTCCTGCATTATCAGCCACCATGTCATAACTGTTTCTATGTCGCGACCATCTTTAAATTTTTGACGGCCTAGATTTTGCTTCGGCGCTGGAAATGGGCGATGTTATCAGAAGCATTTTAAGTTCTTTAGTTATGAAATTATAGGCAATAAAATTTATTCTTTGCCCCACCATCATATATTAAATTCTCTACATAAGGAAAATAAAAATATTGTGTCTGTAGTGCTGAGACGGAGGCGAATGTAAAATACAGTGTATGTCTCGTATATGTTGACAAATTGTGGCCTTGTATTGGCCAGTATGCTTGGAGTTTACCGTTAGTGCGATTCACGTGCTTTCTTGATTCTGTAACGACAACGTATTGTGTCTAATGGCTGGATCAGTTGATTCACAAATTGGAAAAGCTTTGAAGAAACGCTTTAATCAAAATACTATCCCTATATATGTCTAATGGCGTTGAGATTCATGGAGACAGTTCCACACGAATAGGAATATATGAAGGATAACATTAAAATTAATCACACACAAATGTGATGTGACGATGGAGACCGCATTTACGTGCTTTACACCGGCATGACCAAGAGCTGGGCTATTGATTTTGTTTATACAGATATTTACTGTGACAATGTGTTTATTGTTCAATGACTTCGGCTTACCTTCACATTAAAATTCCTGCTTGGAGATTCATTCCATTTCCCCCTTAATGCACCCCCGTTTTCATCTGTGCAGTGCACCATCCTGTAAAGAAATGAGCAGTATGATACATTTCAGAGGGAAGTAAAATAAATCATGAGAGATTCAAAAAAAATTATATAACAAATAGGGGTATCCAGAAACCCTAAGGGCACGAAATACGTACACAGTACGCGTTTCAGAAACCGCAGGGCCCATGTAAAATAAAAAACCAATACAAATCGCAGCCCTTATATAAACCCTTGTGTTCCGAATATTTTCTTATTAATTTTACATACCTCCTTCAAATTCCCTTTATGTGTAATGTGAATGCAGGCCTACAATCACTGACATAAAGATTTTTACTATTTGGACGGTGAATTGAAGAAGCCACATCAGGTGACTAGCTTATAAAGTACCTAACAGTACACAAAATTTGGACAGACTGTGAACAAAATAAATGAAGTAATGTGCCGAAAGTGTCCGTAATTGTCAATATTTCTGCCAGACATATGCACAGCACACAGTCACAAGCTGTCATTAACAGCCTTTCCTAAAATTCTCACGTTGTCGAAAATTTCTTTAATACAAACTGTAGATCATGGATGTATTTCATACCTTGTGACATGTTACAATGCTTTTTTTAAAACAAGCCACCTCTAAATGTATACACGTTTATTTTATTTCATTCTATTGTGGAGTTACAGGCCTAACATTTAATCCACAGAAGCCAAAACTAAACACCTGCATAACCAACAAGTGTCGAAACTCAAGATGTCGTGTGGTGTTTCCTTATAGCAATATAACAACATACAAATTTAATGTGTTCCATGTCCGTGCACTATATTGAACAAAAACACTAATCACCAACAAATGCACAAAGATAGTTTTATCATCAATCGTAACACACTCCTACATGTTTCGACTCTTCTGGATCATCTTCAGGGAGAACTTTTTTTATCTTTACACTAAGGCTGCACTTTACAGTTGAGTGAGAATGTGCGGTTGACTGTGTACTGCGTTGTTTTTGGAGGCGTGAACTCTCCGCGGGCCCCGCGACCACAGCGAGTTCACGCCTCCAGTACACAGTACACAGTCAACAGCACATTCTCACTCAACTGTAAAGTGAAACCTTAGTGTAACGATAACAAAAAAGTTCTCCCTGAAGATGACCCAGCAGGGTCGAAACATGTAGGAGTGTGTTGCGATTGATGATAAACTCTCTTTGTGCATTTGTTGGTGATTAGTGTTTTTGTATAACAACATACACCCTGTAACATTTAACCCTGTCGCAGCTTTACAGTTCGCTGTTATTCTTCCGTATTTCAACTAGTAGCAGAAGAAAGAAAATGCTGATGAACTACAGGATAGGGGATAGTACAGTGGATAAACCAATCTTCTCCGGGCTGTGTGGCGGTGTTGTGACATTTTAATCTGGAAAGATGTGTGACCTCATCCGAAAGGAGTCGTTTCCCAAAAAGGGTAATAGCCAGAAACAGAGAAGATGGCATGAAAAGAAACATCTTTGAGTTGCGTTCATAAAACCTATCCGTTGTCAGGGATTACTCTCCTGCAATGCCTGTCATAACTCGAAAGGCACCAGCTAAAAAGTGGATCCTGCTATGTACAAAAGTGGGACAGTTGAGAAACCAATATAAAATTTTAGTTACAAGACTTATTAGTGGGAAAGATCATTCCGGGAGACGCAGTTATAAACGGGACGGTAGTATCAATTGAATAAATTGTAAAGAAACAGGTAGTTGTGTACTTCACGATACTATTCAGGCACTCACCTGGAGATATTCAGGAAAACTGTTAAAAGTCTTCGGACTCGATCAGGCTGAGGTTAGATGGTGAACATAAGCGATAGGTAGGTCTAATTATATATATATATATATATGTGTGTGTGTGTATATATATATATATACATACACACACACAGTCGAACTTGGTTATAAAGTCATGAAAGGGGCTGAATATTTTATGTCGTTATAAACGAGTGTCATTATAACCGATGAGTATAATGTTTTGGTTAAGAGTGAGGAATTCATTGGTAACACAGAATATCTGACGCTATAGACGAGGTGTCGTATAAACCAATGTCGTTATAACCGGGTTCGATTGTATACATCAAATTCTTAGAAAACGAAGTTACTCAAATACTAAGCCTAAATACAGAAAAATATTACAGCAGCTAATTGAAAACATTTTTAGGTTTCCTAAAATATCCCTAAGAAGTTTAATGATTAGAAGCCATTAATATACAGGTTATACCAGACGGTGACATTTTGAGATTTTCCACATTTCACTTGTTTCTAAATTTATTTACTGCAAACATTAACACCGTTAGAAACTCAATAACGTTATAAGTATTAAATTCAAATCACGATTAGTTTCAGCATATTTTAAACTCATCTTCCCTCTCCTCTTCTCTTACATGCTTACAGTTCAGCATCTCCGATATCCTGATTCAGAACTAACTCCTGAAACACTGTACCCTCCCAAACATTCTCCAGTACTTTAGGAAGATGGATCGGCCCGTCGCAGCATCTCCACCTACACAGACCGACATAAACGCAGACAGAAGACGGACACACGCCCCTGCCCCTAAAAGAGATTTAAACCAATGGTCACAGTGTTCGCGCAGCGCAAAACACTTCGCGCCTTACACCGCAACCATTACTGTGGCCGACTTTGAATTTATTTGTGTGGTGATGGTTTTATGGACTTTATCCATCGTCCAAAGAGTAAAATATTAAAAATTAAAATCACGACGTTTCGGAAGCTGGCTCTGCTTCCGAAACGTCGTGATTTTAATTTTTAGTTTTTAATATTTTACTCTTCGGACGATGGATAAAGTACATAAAACCATCACCACACAATGTTATACACTATCGTCAAAACATTTTAGAATTGAATTTATTTATTTAAATTTTGCCAGAACGCTCTCCGTGCACGTATCTCAACCATCTTTCAAACCACAAAACACCCGCATCTACTAGCAATATCACCACAATTGCTTTAATTCAAATACACCATAAGAAGTCGCGTTCATAAATATTTCGCAAGTTACAGAATTCAACACGCAGTCGTGTGTATCAGTTTCAGCCAATCTGCGTCCCCATCTCTTTACGTTGTCGACTGCATTGTATAAAGTGCTTTTGTTTGTTCCTTCAACGTATCTGAAACTCAATACAGATTCTAAAACTGTAAAGGTAAAGGTAAAGCAATCCCGTTACAGGCCTGGACAGGCCCTTAAGGTTCCAGGAGGCTGAGGCTCCCAGATTTCTAGACAATCGGTAAGGTTCTCAGCCCTATGCACTGGCCGCATTTACCCCCCCCCCCCCCCCGCCCAGGAAATATTCCTGGTACTCATTTCTGTTAGAGGCTGACCGAAAGGATCATGTCAACGAAAAATTCCAGTGTCACCATCGGGAATCGAACCCGCGCCCTTCCGGTTTGTAGCGCAGTGCCTCAACCAACTGCGCCACCGCGTGCCCCTAACACAGATTCTAACTAATCTGTTATACGGTTAGTGATCTGTCTGGTATAGCCTCTTACACTTGTATTATTTGCCTGCTTTAGTCATTATGGTCACTTATTTGCGCATAAATAGAAAAGTCGGTGGAGTCTGTCAATCTGAAACAGGTTCCTCTCTGAATCTCAAGTCTTCTGAGATATTACGCTATACCGATACATAAATACGTACCAATAGACATGGCGTCATGTCCCAGAATATTTGCAGCTTCATCAACACCGCTGTGAGTGTTTGAATTCACATGTTCCCCTTACCACCAGTTCCACTTGCCAAGTTCTTTAGAGGCAAGTTCCAGGAGTAATTACTGCCTTCTTTTCTTTTCGATTAGCCAGTGAAATCTGAGCGCGTCTTTATTTTAACCACAATTGCACTTGAGTTAGGAGTACCATACACCCCTCTTCACGTTCCACCCTTACCAGCCCACCCAATCACCATATACATTTCATGCCTTTCCGCCCTCTCCGAGCATAATCTTGGTCTGTTGCCACGACACTTAATTTATTGTTTCCCCTGGGTGGAATTTTGGTCGTCCGCTCTTCCTAGGCTCCTGGTAAAAAAAAAATCCCACTAGTGCATTACATTGCTCGTATAAAACGCGAATGAAGAGGAGAGGTTTGCTAAGTTTACATCGGCCACCCTGCAATCTCTTTCCCGATATATTCCCGCGTTTGTATTTTGTCTCATCTCACTCATTGGATGTTGCTGGTTGGCCGAATGTGAAATTGAATGAGGGTGTTATAGATTTTCATTCTTAGAAGCAAACTCTTTGTTTTCTAGGAACTGAGGTTCACAAAATGGCAAACGCTGAGCATTGAAGTCTTCTGGTTGTTACGTCACGCTGCTTACCTGTTTCCCAGCTGACGTGGCGTTAATCTTTTAAAGCCTAACGGTAACTTTACATACGACCAGGTTTAACATTAAAAAATTCTACGTGGTGCCCACATTGCGTTTATGTGTTTTGTGCGGATCTCAGAACAAACAGCAACTTTTGCCTTATAAAACGTTAAGAGACTGGTTTTTATAACCGAAGTGGAGAGTGTTTACAGCGCGGTACGCACTGAGTCCTTATATAAAACGGATACGCTTCTTCTTTAAAGGGTTAATATCCCACGCAGACACAAAAACTCAACAGTTTGTTTTGTTCTCGTGTAAGTCTGTGCTTTGGCGATATTTTGCCAACACGTCCTGACCGGCTTTGCCGCCCACGAAGCCGCCTATTCACCGTGTACCGGGTCTCTTTCCCAGGGGTAGAGCGGTCTAGACGTGGCGTTGACCACACACCCTATCTAGCGCCGAGGTTGAAGAAAGAATAGAGCTATACCTCTACTCCCCCCTCTGTGTCTTCATGGCATGTTATAGGGTGAACATTTAGGTCTATACGTGAAACGGTGACAAAATTCGGCAAAGACCCACACAGACACACAAATATTATATGTAGTCTAGTGTAGAGTGCTTTAGACTGAATTCCGTATTTTGCGAAGAAATGGGGCTTCTGGCATCACAGTAGTAGTATGTGGTGGTAGTGGTGGTGGTGGTACTACTGCTGCTACATGGTGGTGGTGGTGGCGGTGGTAGTTGTGGTGATAGTGGTTGTAGTATAGTAGTAGTAGTAGTAGTAGTAGTAGTAGTAGTAGCAGCAGCAGCAGGAGTGGTGGTGGTTGTGGTGGTTCTGGTGGTGGTGGTGGTGGTGGTATGGTGTCGGTGGTGGTGGTGGTGGTNGGGGGGGGGTGTGTGTGGGTTGTGTGGGGTGGTGTTGCTGGTGCTGGTGTGGTGGGGGTGGGTTGGTGTGTGTGTGTGTGTGTGTGTGTGTGTGTGTGTGTGTGTGTGTGTGTGTGTGTGTGTGTGTGTGTGTGTGTGTGTGCGTGTGTGCGTGTGTGCGTGCGTGCGTGTGTGTGTATAGGGCTGATATACCCACAGTCCCATTATTACTACTAGCCCTACCATCACTACGACGACGACGACCACCACCACCACTACTGCTGCTGCTACTACTACCATCACTACCATCACAACCACCACCACCACCGCCGCCGCCGCCGCCGCAACCACCACCACCACCACCACCGCCACCGCAGCCGCCACCACCACCACCACCACCGCCGCCGCCGCTACCACCACCACCACCACCACC
>BLKM01008815.1:1717178-1738198 GCA_013340265.1 Coptotermes formosanus | reverse complement strand
GACGAAGAAGAAGAAGAAGAAGAAGAAGAAGAAGAAGAAGAAGAAGAAGAAGGTGCGTCACCACCCAAAGGACAGGTCACCAACCCGCTGCCCGCCAGGTTGTATTATGGGACCCGAAGCCACATTTGCAAGTTATATGTACGGTACAAAAATCACACAATAATTTAGACAGCTAGGTATAACATTATTATTCTGGTTGTTATTATTATTATTATCATCATTATCATTATTTATCATCATCATTGTGCACGGCCAGTTTCCTGTACTAAAACTTTGTCTTTGATTCCTGGGCAATGCGAACATGTCCTCTGATCTACCATCATAATATGCTCACAGTTTTATGTAAGTTGATGCCACTTTGTGGAAGAGTTAAAAGATAGATTAAAGGCATAAAGAATGAAGTGCAAATGGCTTGTAGAAAGGATGAAACGAAGCTTAAAACACCAGGGACATCACACAGTATTTAACTGATAAAGGGCATGATACTGTATTTCGGACAAAGTGTGTTGAACATTCAGGTATACGTCGCAGGGGAAAACACAGTAGGTGCATTACCGGACAGAAGGTGGCCATGCCTCAAAAGGGTACGACAAATTACAGAGCCCGGTGTAAGTTCAGAAATAGCCTACGACTACTCGCTATTTCACGCTCGTCAGCAGTGTTATAATTTGAAGACACTGCAGTTGTCTAGCTACCACTAGCCCTTTACTACAGACAGGACAAAGACAGTACAGTCTCTCGCGAATTGTCCCGGATATGATATCAGTCCCTTTGATATGTCGCCAAAATGTCGCACATACTAATCGGACATATAAGTTTAAACAGAAGGTTAGAAGCTTTCTTGGAAATTAACGTATCATCAGGCACTGAAAATAACGTAACCCGTTATGCAGTTTGATATTATCCTGCGTGTAGCAAGCGACATCTGCCGCGACCTGTAGACAAGAGGAAGTGCCTTGGCAGAAGGGTGCCCGCAGCCCTGATGGTCTTACAGAGAGGGAACTGCTTAGCACAAGAAGGAAACAAAAGTGTCCAGTCAAAAGAAGCGCCTTGAATTTGCATTTGCTTTCACAACGGGTAAAACGTAATCACCTTGACCTTTTGCACAGTATGCAACAGTGCAGGTGTAGCGCCACACATTTGGAACCTCGGCTGCAGTGGGAAGCGAAGGATCAGTTTCACACTCCAGCCACTTTACTTCGGTTTGCGTCTGACAGATATGGCATAATTCTCCCACTCTTGTTCAAACGCCAAGGTCTTACAATTTCTTTTGCTTTATTTTATGTAGAAATATAATTTGACTATTTTAGCCTGACTCAAGTGACCACAAGTGGCATAATTTCATTATTGAAAATGACAAATATCTAAATACTCACTTGGTGGAGAAATATTCCAAAGTATTTTAGATCTGCACAAAAATATTTTATGTTTGTCTGGGAGTACCTTTTATGATTCTGGACCTAAGTAACTCCATGGAGCAGAGGCCTTCTTGAGAAGCTAACAGTTTCTCAGCTAGTCAAGAAATTACCCGCATTTTATGGAACCCACAGGTTCATTACCGCATTCACAAGAGGCCGCCACCTGTCCCTATCCTGAGCCAGCTCGATCCAGTTCATGCCCCCATCCCACTTCCCGAAGACCCGTCTTAATATTATCGTCCCATCTACGCCTGGGTCTCCCAAGTGGTCGCCTTCCCTCACATCTCCCCACCAAAATCCGGTATGCACCTCTCTCCTCCCCCATACGTGCCACATGCCCCGCCCATCTCATTCTTCTCGATTTGATTACCGAATAATATTTGGTGATGAGTACAGGTCATTAAGTTCCTCGTTATGTAGTCTTCTCCACTCACCTGTCGCCTCGTCCCTCTTAGGCCCAAATATCCTCCTCAGCACCCTATTCTCGAACACACTCAGTCTTCGTTCCTCCCTCAGTGTGAGAGACCAAGTTTCACACCCCTACAAAACAACAAGTAAAACTACAGTTCTGTATACCCTAATCTTTATGTTTTTAGATAGCAACCTGGAAGACAAAAGATTCTGCACCGAATGATAGCAAGCATTCCTCGACTTCAATCGGCTCTTCATTTCTTCATGAATGGAGGATTCTCGACCTACACATGTTAAATATATGAAAATGAAATTAATAACACCCTAAACTCTCCACTGTTCAATATTCTGTTCATCACAAGATGAAAATAAATGCCAGTATGATGCAATGCAACACATACACGTGTCCAAGGTGATGTGGGTTTTTCACTTCTCTGCGAGATATACATGTCGTACAATTTACACATTGGTGAAACAGTCTATACTTCTAAATAACACAAACCTACATGTCGCGGACTGCAGTCTGCCTTTTATAACATTAACCACAGGGAGAATTAAATTACTGTTAAGACTTCTTACAATCGACACAGCCGTTTAATGATAAAGTTGGCATGTGCTGGAGCCAGATCTCTCTTAACATAGTCTTCACTGATGTATATACTGGCATTGCAATTGAATACCTTTATGTTTTGAGACTGAAGTACACTTTTTGTGTGGCCAGCTAATACAAGCTAATACAAGTCACTGAATAGTTGTGTCGGCGGGATTAATTCTTTATATTATCAAATAACAAAAGCGAAAGCCTTACGTAACAGAATGTAGGATTAATATTCGATCACCATGAAACAACATTAACCTTTTAAAGCCTAGCGGTAACTTTACGTACCACCAGGCTTAACATTAAAAATTTCTACGTGGTGCCCACATTGCGTTTATGTGTTTTGTACGGATCTCAGAACAAACAGTAACTTTTGCCTTATAAAGCGTTAAGAGACTGGTTTTTATAACCGAAGTGGGGAGTGTTTACAGCGCGGTACGCACTGAGTCCTTATACAAAACAAATACGCTTCGTCTTTAAAGGGTTAAATTTAAGCGATAACCTTCACTACACAGATTTCATCAGCATGAACCTTAAACGCCTTAGGCCAATTGGCCAGTTACTGAATCGAACTTGGGTTTGAGGTATCTTAAAAAATATCTTCATCATTATGCTTAATAACAGATTAACTCAAAGATGATTATTGAGCAAGGTATGAAAAAAAGTTTTCACTCAGAAAATGCTCAACTTTCTTATGAATTCCATATCTGGTTTTTAATTTAAATCCTTTCTCGTGCCTGAATTCCGTTTTAATCCACATTTGTACAACCTGCATTTCTTCCCATGAACTCGATTTCTGCACAGAAAAGCAATGCATAATTTCATTAAAATCTTTCTTAAGTTTTTGGATTAATGAAGGGGACGGTGAAAAAGGACAGTCATGGTCCTGGACTATGCGTCAATTTTATATATTTCTTTCACAGAATAAAAAAGAAACGATTCAAAAATGAATCAACAAAACAACACTACAGCATGAAGAACTGTCATTCTGACATTCGGTTGCCTGCCTGATTGCAACGACGCGCCACTGTGAACGCCTCAGCGATTACGTTTTGCTTTGTGCCCATTTAATGTCGCGCCAATGATACGTTTCGGGGCTTATTACAATTTAACATGGCTCCCACAAGAGATATGTCGTGAAGGGTTACGCCTCTAATAAACAGGGATACCATATCCGTGCTGTGGTTCAGCCAATCAAGCAATAAAAAATTCAGTTTTACCCGAGATACTGTTAACAATTGCTATTCACAGTGACTTCCTTCATTAACAGAAACATTTACATTCTTAATTTGTACGACTGTGAAAACCGGTCTCCCTTTGTCAGAGGAAATAAATTATAACTATTCGATAGTGAATCTGTACTTAGCATAGCTTTTGAAGTCTGTGCGAAAATTTGTCTCCCATTGTAAAGATGAACGTCTTAATTATATATTTGGAATTCTGATTTTGATTTTAAGAGGATGATGGAGACTCGTACGTAAATATCAATATAATTTTTATTTATCAGATATTATTAATTAAATAAATATTATTTCCTGAAAATAATCATACCTACGCCTCCTCTCTACCAATATTATGTGTGCGTTCCTTGCTTTTGTGTATCAGTTAGACGTCTACACCATCTTGGATTCTTGAATTTACAGGTATTAAAGTAACGGAGTTCTGCAAATACCAAAGCTCTTCTTATAAAAGTTTTACATTTCTCAGCAAAATTTTATGTTTTCTTATTTTCAGATGCCTGCAATTTATCTGAAGAATAAGTGTGTAGGTTGGTAGATTGTTACGAAGTTTCAGAACAAAGAAATTTCTACATAAATAATGAAGGGGATGAAGACGGGCGGCACAGGATTTCTCCAGAACGTTTGTACTAATGTATGATACTACATGGCGCCACTTACCATAATACCATAACCGGAATACCGACGTGTAAAATCCTACCTCTCACATATATTGCTAAACCTATTCTTAAGGGTGCAGTTCAGAAAATGAGATATTTGATTTGAAGCCATAAAGACGATTATTATTATTATTATTATTATGTTATGGAATGGACGTACAACTGTCAGGATACATTGAGACCTAAAGTTCTATCATGGATATGGCTTCCAAAAAAAACATAAAACGTAAAAGTACATGACCTTGAAGCACACACCTTCCGATACAAATAATGGAATTTACCACGAACAGGTAAATCCAGTACAACATCTGTCTTTATGAAACCCACCAGCACGATCCCCCAACCCAGATCATCCAAACGAACCTTTCCTTCAGTTTCCCCTACCAAAATCACGTACGCGTTGCTCGTATGCCCCACAAGTTACAATCGTTCCAGTCGTCTTGGCCATATTGGTGCAACCACCTTAGCAATATTTGGCAAACAGTGAAATTCAAGCTTACCCTTAAAGGCAAAACAGTACCAAACAGCGAGCATCACTAATATGCCATTGTCCATTCACTCTTTAGACTAGACCGCTTTTCTTATGGCCAACAGTAATTCAACACTTCACGTGCTTCGCCGCTTCCGCTCGAGTGCAGCGTTTCCCTTCGATTGTACATCCGCGTTTGTTAAAACGCACTTTTAATCCTAAGTTCCCAGCTTTACGCCGATCCCAGTGGCCGCGCGGTCTAAGGCGTAGGTCTGCGGCCGAGCGCTTGCTGGGATCGTGGGTTCGAATCCCACCGGAGGCATGGATGTTTGTCTCTTGTGAGTGTTTGTGTTCTCAGATAGAGGTCTCTGCGATGGGCCGATCCCCAGTCCAGAGGAGTCCTACCGACTGTGGTGTGTATAACTGATTGTGATCAAGTGAAAATAAACAACCTCGACACCTACTTAAGCAGGTAGAAGAGGGAAGGACTATGAAACGAAACGTTACCAGCTTTACTTAAGAGGTTGTTCTTAAAATAATACGCAGTTCGAGGATCAGTCATTTTATATAAACACACAGACTGCAATTCGATAAAGAGAAATCACAAAATCACATGCAAACATGCGTAGAAAATAAACTTTTGTACTATTCAATATTCGCTTCGTAATGGACAAGTCAACGAGGAGGAAACTTACTTTAAGCTTACGCAACCCCCGCGAAGAATTAGTGCGTGTGTCTTTTGCTGTTGCGGTACATCTCCAAGTCTTTTCGCAGTTAATGGCCGATAAATACTAACGCCTAAATGACTGGATGCAAAAAGCATTATATCTGGGTGCACTGTCGATAACCGATACACAATTTTTCGGGGAAGCTTAACCTTTTAAAGCCTAGCGGTAACTTTACGTACCACCAAGTTTAACATTAAAAAATTCTACGTGGTGCCCACATTGCGTTTATGTGTTTTGTACGGATCTCAGAACAAACAGAAACTTTTGCCTTATAAAACATTAAGAGATTCGTTTTTATAACCGAAGTGGAGAGTGTTTACAGCGCGGTACGCTCTGAGTCCTTATATAAAACAGATACGCTTCGTCTTTAAAGGGTTAACTAACGTAAAAGCCCATAAGAAACCGCGGCCTCCTGCACAGTGCGGATCTTTAGCCTAACCAGGAGACTGGACATAGAACCGTCTGGGTCTAAACCATCTCTGTATCTATTACGTAATGTATGGATGTCAATGGTTGAAATCACAAGGCTTCTCCTTACTGCTTTCAGCATCACTTTTCGCTTCCTCTCTCTCTCTCTTTGCTGTGTGGTTCATCTTGTTTTCATCTCACTCCAGTTCTCTCCGATTGTCTCAATTCTCAAGCACGTTCTAAAACCACAATAGCAATTGAAATTCCCCATGAGTGCCTTTATACGCCCGCACTTTATGGCTACACTGCCGCATAGCTTCGCAACCCTGCGAGGGCAGCTGATTGTATATATTGTATGTAAGAGGGAGTGCTCCAATAAATATTGTTTACAGGAAACTCGGTCCATGAACTGCAGTCCGTAGAAGAGAGTTATTATTATTGTTGGCTTATAGGTATAAAATACGCTGAATTATTAGTGTCGAATTGGATGAACATTTTACGTCTAGACAGCAGCTAGACTGGGTCTAATTACCTCGTGTAAATGAGTGTGCAACGACTTTAAAATATGTCGATTGCATGTACAAGGTTATTTGTAAGTTGTGGTTGTTATTGCAGGAGATGATTTCGCAGGCGTTTGTGATAAAGAACATCCATAAACCATGTGTCTAATTCGGAGTTATGACCTCTTGAAACGTAGAATAAAGGGTAAGAATTACTGAATAGGCACAAAACAAAATAATCAACAAACACAGTACCTGATAAATGTAACGTCTAAACTTAACTTCGTGTAAGAAACTGTCATTAATTTACACGGACCTTTGAATAATTCAGATTTCCGAAAATGCCAACCTCAATTGTCAACAGGCAGTGTACGAGAGTGCAAATACGAGAAGTAGAAAATCCCCCACAACACCATAACCATTCAGAACAGGACCATGTTCATAGGAATTTTTTTTCCTCACAAAGACATAGGCAGTAGCCTCCAACATTAATATAAACAAAATCACCAACTAATGCACTTTTTATTAACAACCATTACTTCCCGACACATGCTTCGGCGTCTAATATCGCCATCATCACGGGATAATCATTGTGAATTACACTGGACGTCCATATGTTTTATAATAGTGGGTTTGAGTAAGGTAGTTCACATTGACACTTTCGGGAACATTAGTTCCAATAATAGCATGTATACAAAAAAACACATCACCCACACTGGATAAAATGCTTAAAATATGTAAAGTCATGGGCACTTGACCTTAAAATTTGTTTAAAAGTTCCCGAAAGTGTCAATATGAACTACCTAACTCAAGACTTCTATTATAAACTATATGGACGTCCAGTGTAATTCACAATGAGTATCCCCTGATGATGGCGATATTACACGCCGAAACATATGTCGGGAAGTAATGGTTGTTAATAAAAAGTGCATTAGTTGGTGATTTTGTTTACATACTGAATGCACGCTGAAAACAATATAAAGCTCCTACAGTAATCTTCAAAACTCACGACTCACCCTGTAGTTATTGCATTTAACACTTTACCTCACCTCACATAAAATAATTGGGCACTTCACTGTTTATGTCGCTCAAGATATGTATCATTTATGGCATTCCAATGGCGCAACAGTCCCTAGTAGGCCAGAGCCCCCTCATTATGGAGGCTTCACAACAATACTGATGTAAAATTCAGTAGTGAAATTTGGGACAAGGGGTAAAAAAGAGAACTTACAAGAATAAGAACTGCATGATTAGATTGCAGAACGTACGTAAAGAAGATATATATGGAAAACGGGTAGCAGCCAATAACATGGAAAGACCAAACAGGTGATGAAAAACGGATTTTGAGGCCGGTACAGGCGTCAAGTTGCCTACTCCATTAAGGTACGTTATTTTAAATGTGTTTAAAACAAGTGCAAGGTTTGCCTTTGTAGTATCTTGTTGTGCTAGTTAAGTATTTTAATTTCCTTAAAACATTTAATTAAATAATTAATAATCAATTAAAACATTCTAAGCCGCGGGAACGTAACAGCTGCAATAAAATTTACTTAAAGGTCCAGGAATTAAAAAATATTGGACTTCTAAACCCAGAAGTTCATGAAGTTATCAGGTCCAGTGGACTGAAGAGCACATAAATGTAGTACCGTGAAGCGCAGTGGTTACAGAGTTCATTTACGTGTATATATTTCTGTCTGTATCCGGAAAAAATCTTATTTCTTCAATGTCCGCCTTAATATTATCCTCCAGCCTAAGCCTAGTCTTTCAAGAGGTCTGTCCTGTTAACATTTTTCGACTGGATTTCTATTATAATACGTATATAGATATAACATGACAGAGTTAATTGTATTCAAAGTCTACACACATGACCAAATGCAAATAACTAATCTACTTCAGAAAAATTTTTAACTGAGAGGTGAAAAAGACAATTCCACTTAATCCTTCACGAGATTAAAATCTTCAATTCCTAGGTACATTTTCTTTTAAAATAGAAACTCTTTACAATTTTAAATTTCCCATGGGGCTCTAACGAATACAGAAGATACGAGGTAGAGAAACTCTAATCTCATTTTCTTCTGGAACATGCACCGAGTTAAACACATTCAGATATTGAACTCCACAGACTAATACAAACATAAACACAATGAAATTTTATCGTGCGTATTCTGCGTGTTCAACTTCTTATCTTTGTCCTTAGCATACTACGCCCCAGTCGTTGCCCTGCAAATGTAATGTACCAGCCAGATCAGTCTAAGGCCGTCATCATTTCCCCACAATGCCATGGCGAATGACACGGCTGTTGGTAACCTAAACAGTAAAATTTGCTTACAAAGAATTAAAAATATTCCAAAATGTCGAAAGCAAACTGCTTTATTTACTCCAGATTTGAACACACAAGTACTGAATTTAAAAATAAATTGCATTGTTATCTCTTCACCGACGTAAGCCTTTCATTACCATATAGACAGGGCTGTGGAGTCGGTACACAAAACCTCCGACTCCGACTCCTTCATCAAAGCTCAATATGTATCATATGATAATGGTAAACCTACTAAAGTGAAAAAAGGTATCACAAAACATTTCATCAACACCACGTGAATAATCAGGCCACTTTTTAGACTTATAACCTATATTTAAGTATAAGTGTAATGGTTATTGTAGCTAGTATCTACTTAAGGTTTTATATCAAGGTTGGAGTAGGAGTCGGTAAAAATATATCGACTCCGACTCCACCCAAAATTCCTTCCGACTCCACGACTCCGACTCCACCAAAAATTCCTTCCGACTCCGACTCCACCCAAAATTCCTTCCGACTCCGACTCCACCCAAAATTCCTTCCGACTCCGACTCCACAGCCCTGCGTATAGGTAGACGAAATTTCTTTGAGGCATAAGGCAACTGACGAAAATAATCCTAAATTTAGAAAGTCGTCGACACTGCAATTGGAAAAGCAACACTGATAGCGCCATCAAAAATAAATTGGTAGGCTGCATGATCGAAACTCCTGGCCTTGGCTATTAGCTGGAGGACCGTCGAATATTTCTGGCAGGAACAAGACAGCTTCTCTTTTACAAAACATCCAGACAGGCTTTCAGGAGCTCCTAACCTCGTCTCCATTTTACGTACTTGGAGAGCTATTCCTGCGGGAATAAACTGACCGGGGCAATTTTACAGCAGATTATGAGGTACTAACTTAAAATCATATAATTACGTAGCTTACAGGAACTCAAAAAAGTGAAAATGAATACCGAGTGATACAAACACTGTAACGCCACTGTTCACGGTGCAATAAAATATATAAAAATTGTTGGGTTAAAACGGCCGGGTAGAGGAAGTGGTCATTCATCTCCATCTAATGGTGAGGTTAAAATGCATGAAATTTACATTCATCCCCCTTACGCCTTCGTGGTGTGTATGCAGGGCTTTTACCTACATAAAATGTAAAATTATTGTTAGTTTTAATATGTCACAATTTACATCACACTGAAGAATTCTAGAATTGAAAAAGAGCCTTTAAATCAGCAGCAGCAGCAGTAGTAGTAGTAGTAGTAGTAGTAGTAGCAGCAGTAGCAGTAGTAGTAGAAGTAGTAGTATTAGTAGTAGTAGTGATTTAGGAGATACAAATATGGCAAATAAAGAAGCCGAGAAGATTCTAAAATATAAAGACCTCACAATGCAGACTGCGTGCTGCGTGGATTATTGGATGTTAGCTCCCTGAGGTTGGCTGGAAGTAACTGCCGAAACATGTAGGAGAAACAGTACGAGCATAAAAAGTTATGTGCTGCAGTTGGCAGAATGAAAGTGTGTATTTTCATATTTTATATTCTTTTAAGTACTGTCGAGAAGACTCAAGTTTCATTAAAATCTGACAAGAAGGGCGGGTGCTTCACATTAAGACGTTTGTACACTTATCATAGCATCACGCTCAGTTCTTCTTAGAATGAAAACTATTTCAGACAAAAGTGTAGAGAAAATCAAAACACACACTTTGTATTCAGTAATTTTTTCGCGAAAATCGTGCCATTTATGAGATAATGTGAAAAAATATGGTAGAGCCAGAGAGGCCACTGATGACAACATAACATGGCGCATGCGCTTTGCATGCTGGATAACTAAGCCTACACACACACACACACACTCTCTCTCTCTCTCTCTCTCTCTCTCTCTCTCAGAATATGTAATACTTATTGTTTTTCCACGCAAACACTGGTTACGCGAACGTGCCCCAATATAATGTTAACACGTACATTGCCTGTCTCTTGTACTTTGTGCACTGTCCGTCGTTCTAAAATACAGAAATCAAAAGCATTTCGAAAATGTGTTCCGTTTCCATCAACACGTAAAGGAGCAGATAGTCCCCTACTGAGTTCAGCTATTAGATCAGACTCTTCTCAGTTACGGGGTCGCGACTGGGAAAAACTCTTGGCCTCATCTTTTACTGACGAACGAAACCAGGTTTCCGAAAACCTGTGTCCAATTTCTGTGCTTCTAAACAATTCAACATGAGTAATTTTAAATAAGATATATAACGTTTGCCACAAAAGACATGTTGGACACCACCTTGCATTGACTCTGAACAAAACAGATGATGCTGATGGCACTACATCTGTTTACGTAACATGCTAATTTTTCACTTTTCACTGGAGAGACCCGCTACACATTCAGACTGTATCATATTTCGTGCTGTCAGCCACAATTTACGACACAGTTCACAAACTTTGTGTCAGCGGTCACTGCGTTTGTATACACTTCATCATTTGCCGGCTGAACCGCAGCTCCTGGACTGTTGGATGGAAACACGCTTCAACTTTAGTGTATAACCGTACACAATGCAAAGTGTAAAAAAATTTGCTTTATCTAGTCAAGCTTGCCCCATCAATAAATACAAGAACATAAAGGAAAATGCGTTAAAGTGCAATGAAATATCTGTTTTAGCAAGCAATGTTTATTATATCATATACGAAATAATGGACCATTATAAATTTTTAATTTTTATATATTTTAAATTTTACTGTAAAAATAATTATATCCTAATTCTAAAAGGGGAAGCCTCCGCCTTTACATTTTTTCCTTAAAAATTTGTATTTTACCTGATGATGGATGCTTTGCACGCCCGAAACATGTAACAAAAACTGGAAAACCAGGTGTTGTGTTGTACTTGTCGGTATAGATTAAACGTGGTTATACACAGGCACATTGGGATGGCAAAACCAAATATTGTAAAAGAGGAATTAATTGTACATGGAATAGCAGAAACACCGTCCAACATTATCTTGAATTCTAGGGTAATGAAGAACCATAACTTTGCAGGTTGTGTATCCAACAGTCAGTACAGCATATCCTGTTCGAGGTTTCCAGAGGTTATCTTCAGTCCATCCAAACACAAGCCGGGATAGTAATCTCTCTATTAGGCCACGACCGTCTCCTTACATGTCCTTCTCAATTCATTAGCTATCTTACAATCAAGATATATATATATAAATATACAAAACACGGTGCAATGGCATGAAATGTGATACCGTGTAGTCTGGTATATATTTTACGAGACCGTAACATTAATATTAGTGTATTCAGAATTTCACATCTCATATAAATGTTATGCTGTCTGGGCACCGAAAACTCCATTAAACACACACACAGTGCTACCAACCTGTTAAAGCGCATGGGCGTGAGGCGGCAGTCCCCGTCGTAATGCTATCACAGGCAGCCTGCTTGCGTCATCGTACCCATCGAGTAAAGGTTAAAACATAACGAGCAGGCAGATAAAAATGTTATTCTCGACATTGAAAAATTTAATAAATCGCGGTTTACGTAATGCCTCTTAATTCTCAGAGCACCAAAAATGCCTGCAAGTCACACCGTTTTAATTTTTTGAATGTTTTCTTGGAAGGTCTGATGTTTAACCTTTTAAAGCCTAGCGGTAACTTTACATACGACCAGGTTTAACATTAAAAAATTCTACGTGGTGCCCACATTGCGTTTATGTGTTTTGTACGGATCTCAGAACAAACAGCAACTTTTGCCTTATAAAACATTAAGAGATTGGTTTTTATAACCGAAGTGGAGAGTGTTTACGGCGCGATACGCACTGAGTCCTTACATAAAACAGATACGCTTCGTCTTTAAAGGGTTCATTCTGATATAGGCACACAAAATTTTGCAACCCAGTTAGGCCTACTACAACCGCTGGCTTATTGCGAAATGTTTGTCTGCTTGCGTTACTACAAGCCAAGTCCGTGTGTAGATCTCCTGTACGGACCCAAACATCGAAAAAGAGCACCGAAATACTGCAGCAGTTAGAAATCTCCTTTACGCTCGAGTTTTCAATACGACTAGAAAGCATACTGGATATTGTATTCGTAAAGCTAGACTATTGCAGGCCTGGACAGGCCCTGAGGGTTCCAGGAGGGTGAGGCTCCCAGACTTCAAAACAATCGGCACATAAAGGTGTTAAGGTTGTCAGCCCTACGCACCGGCCACCTTTACCCCCAGGAAATATTCCTGGTACTCATTTCTGTTACAGGCTGAGTCGACCCCAGGGCGGTAGTGCAGCTGGAAGGATTCAATGAAAAAGTCAACGACACCATCGGGAATCGAACCCGCGACCTTCCGGCTTGTAGTGCAGTGCCTCAAGCAACTGCACCACCGCGTGCCCCATACTGTATTCTTGCTTTATGTAATTTATAAGAGACTGAATAATGCGTTCTATATAAGTAACTAGTACCTGTTCTTCAGAAAATATAATTATTTATATTAATACCACAGCAAAAGTCCCATGATTGATTATGGCCTTCACAAAACACCGTTAGGATAACTAAATTTACGAACATAAGACGACCAAGACACGCTTCGTATAGCGTACAGTAACATCCATATGGGAGAGGAAAAAATACATACAAAACTTTAGTCATATAACCGAATGGGAGAAAAACATTTGGGAAGAAAAGCATACACCTGAGTAAAATATTATATTGGATGTTAAAGAAATTACGTGGGAGGATGTGAACTGGATTAGTGTTGAATCAGGATAAGATACGGTAATTGGGTCTTGGCGAAGAAGGTAATGGACTTTCGTGTTTCCAAAAAGGCGGGGCGTGTCTTGACAAGCTCAGCAACGACTGGCTTCCCTATCAGACGTCTCTAGGGTTCAGAATAGCGTAGTCGGCGCAGGTGACTGGAACACGGACTGGAGAGACTTCCGGAAAGGCATGAAACCTTATGGCAGCGCCCAGACCTGCATTCGGGTCCCCTCATTTCCCTCTTTGTTGTGTACCGCGGGCTTTTTCCAGTAACTAAAGTGGCCAGACACAGAATCCGATCACTCACCTCTATCTCAGGCCGAGGTTAAGAATGAGTGAACCTAGTATGTCAGCCCTCGCTTTTCGCGAGTTGGTACTTCGGGGTTTCGCAAAATCGCGGGGTTACTGCAAGGACAAAACCAAAAAGAAATCCTGAACTTCCCATAAATAATATTAAAAATAAGTAAAACGTAAATCAAATGTTTCCTATTTTTCATATTAATTGTTTTTATTGAATGGTCAGAAGGGATTTGAGCACAAAAGGGAACATTAAAGTACATTATTACAAAGTAAGCACTAAAAATACTGTTTTTAAGGGGAAATGACGTCAATTATTCCCGGATTTTCGCTTGTCGCGTGAGGTTTTGGAATGTAACCCTGCGCAGAACTGTGCAGGTAGCCCTGGGCTTACGCCGGTTTGTTTTGTGACGATTCACAATAACAACGGTTTTGAAACCAGAAGGCCAGAAATATCAAAGAATAATTAAAACTACAGAATATGTGCACTATAAATGCTGGCTATGACGTGAAGACACAGCACAGCCAATCAGAGATGAGAGCTATCGCCATCTACCATTTAAGCCAATCAGGGATGAGGTGGCCGGAGATAAGAGCACAGAAACACTCAGTTCGTTTGTTGGTGTGCTATTTTACATTGTTAATTTGTGAGTTTTGATTTAAAACTGTTGATTAAATTAATAAAATAAGAGCCGCCATGTCTGGTAAGACAACTGCAGGCACTTCATCGGAGAAGTAAAATCTCTGCATTACGCCACTGTCAAAAAAGATCGATGCAGCGACATTACAGTGCCGCTTACAAAAACTTCCGCTCAAGGCTTCGAAAATATCAAAATAAATGCACAAAATGTAATTTTTTATTTAATTAGATTTAGTTTCTTTATTTTACATTCTGTTACATTTAATTAATTTACACTCACAAAAAATCACTTTTTACATTCATAGCATTCATCTCAGAGCCTTAAATATAATAATAATAATAATAATAATAATAATGTACTACTTATATCAGTTTTGACAGGAACCTGGAACGTAATTCATTGACTTCCCACTGGCTTACATTATATAATTAGATTCACTTTACAACCGATTTTTTGCAACAGTTCCTTCAGGAACTGAACCCCGTCGTAAACTGGGGGCTAACCTGTGTGCATTCACGCATATGACTTCATGGTCTGCATGGACAGTAGCTTTGTCTTTAAAAGACCGCTACAGCATGGGTTTAGTTCATAATGAGTTCATTATACCTGACGTACCGCAACTCCTGAATCTGTGAAGTGTCAAAAAATTCCACTTTACTAAATCACCAAACGCAGCAGGTTTATATGGAAATAAATCGTTAAAATGGATTTTAGGAACATCATGAAATGGGTACGTATGTTCACAAATAAGATATGCGATTATCAACTTATACAGTTTATTTTTTGGCCCCATGGTTTAAGGAGATTTTTCTTATTTAAATGACTAATGACAGAAAAGCGAGTCTTCTAGCAACTTATCTTTATGTTCCCACTGTCTCTAACTGTAAACATTCCTGAACTGCATCATCACGGTTTGAAAGAAAATTTTTAAAAAAGTGATTCTCCATACTTTTTGTCGGGGTGGAGTTCGGGTGTTGCTTGTCAGCTACTTTGATGTATAGTCAGTCACTGTCAAGAAAGTGTGCGAATTGGCGTCGACGTCAGAAATAAGAAGCAAAACGTAGGAGTGTTGTTGAATGGAGTGTTCTATGGATGGGTGCCATCGTCGGAAGTATGCAGCATTGAAAACGTGGAGACATCCAGAGGGAAGGGAAGCCTGCAAAATGACGACGATTTGCATACACTTCGAGAAGAAAAGCAGAGGAGGAGACAGTTGGGTTAGAGACGGAAAAAGAGGAAAGAAGCTAAATGTATAAGAGGAAACCAAAGGATGGTTTGAAGGCGGAAGTGGGTGTGAAAGGAAGGTGGAACAACATACACCTCGGTATAAAAACGTATTTTTCATAGTGATGTTATTGTGACATTTCAAACATTACTACCGTCATCAAAAACATCTCATCCAAGGAATGACTGTCGCGGTAAGGAGGGTAGTGCTTCTTCTTCTTCTTCTTCTTCCTCCTCCTCCTCCTCCTCCTCCTCCTCCTCCCCCCCCCTCCTCCTCCTCCTCCTCCTTCTTCTTCTTCTTCTTCTTCTTCTTCTTCTTCTTCTTCTTCTGGCATTACAGTCCTTGGTGGACCTCAGCCCCTTTCCAAATTGTTCTCCACAGCTCTCGGCCCTGTGCCTTACGCCTCCAATTCTTTACGACCATCTTCCTTAGGTCTGTTTCAACTGACTCCAGCCACCTTGCCCTGGGTTTTCCGACACGTCGAGTGCCCTCTGGTGTGTACAATGTTGACTTTCTGCAAGGGTCCAGCTCTTGCATTCTGAAGAGGTGTCCCAGCCACCTCAGTCTTCCTATGTTGATCACTCTGACTGTCCGGTTCGCTGTACAGCTTGTAAAGCTCGTAAGAAGCGTCCTCTTGTTCCTTTGTATTCATGAGATATCGATTTCAAATCTGGGCCTGTAGACTTATTATTCTGGTTGAGACTTCCGGTGGTTTCCCTCAGGCCCTCCAGGTAAAAGCTGTGATATAACTCCAAACTGGGCCATGACCGATTTCTTCAACGTCCTTTCGAGTTCACTATCCATTAATCATCCTAGCTTTCAACGCTATATATTCTGAGGTACTGACATTGTAGATAAACGAACCATGAAGGAAAATACCCAACAACAACAAGAGATTTAAAACCAGACATTGCGAACACTGGCTGGAAAATTTAGCTGAAAAAGAAATATCACTGCCATCTACAGCACTATGGCACAATTCAGCCGTCAGGTCTGAGCTTTTGGGCAGGTTTTGAAGAATGTTTGAATGATATAAGAAGGTAAAAGCTAATAAAGCAGTTCATGGTGGAAATTGCTACAAGACGCCAGTATTTCAGCGTCCGTTAAACGGACTAAAGTTCCGAAAACCGCAAACATTGAAATGTGTGCATGTGCAGACGGACAAAATGGAAAGTACATTGCGTGACTTCAGGCTTCTGCCGTGATTTAAATGAGATCTGCACTCCTCTACGATATTACGCAGCATGAAGTGGTAAATATGTACCGACGTTTCGGGACAATCTATTGGTTCCATCGTCAAAGGTCAAGAAGTCAAACAATAAAGGGACTTCTTGACCCTTGAAGATGGCACTGATAGGTTGTCCCGAAACATCGGTACAGAATTACAACGCTACTGTGCGCAACATGCCAGAGGAGCGCAGATCGTAATGTAAATTGCTCACTTTCTCTTGAGTGAAAGTAAAAGTGTTGAAACGTGTTCACGACCACCCTGTACTGACGCCTGGATTCACCCTTAAAAATGGTTATAACCATAGGTACTTGATAAACTTTGAAGAGGCATAACTTATCATGATATACAACAGTAGGCCTATAATCAACCCTTTAAAGATATAACGTATCTGTTTTGTATAAGGACTCAGTGCGTACCGCGCTGTAAACACTCTCCACTTCGGTTATAAAAACCAATCTCTTAAGGTGTTATAAGGCAAAAGTTGCTGTTTGTTCTGAGATCCCTACAAAACACATAAACGCAATGTGGGCACCACGTAGAATTTTTTAATGTTAAACCTGGCGGTACGTAAAGTTACCGCTAGGCTTTAAAAGGTTAATTTATAAACGTGCCTGGAAAGCGAAACTTAAATTTCAAACAAATTAATAATAATAATAATAATAATAATAATAATAATAATAATTTAGTACAATTCTTGTTCAGCAAAGTGCTCAGTGAACAGCCAAGTGGTGAATAACAGCGACACACGTCTGCGGTCACAACCTGCCTGACACACCCAGTCCGATATGCAATGAGTGACGTGAGTCCTTCTTCCACTGCAGAGGAGTGTACTTCGCCGTCTGTCGGCGCCAGCCCATGATCGAAATTGACAAGATACGAGGGTGCAGGAGCGTAAAGGCTGGTGGGTGGTGTCCCTCACCACAAGTGATGTAGGTGACCGGAGCGCACGCGGCGGTCGTGGTCACAGCTCGCTACAGTAGTATAATGGATGTTCTTCGACATACGCCATATGACGTCACACAGATTGATTCAATGGCAGATGGTGGTAGCACAATATAACGCGGTATGGTGACAAAATTACGCCTACTTGTGATGAAAAGTACAGTTTGTTACATATACAAGTGGACTAGACGCCCGGACAATGTATTTAAATGTCAAAGACACTTAACGCACCTACCGATGAAGTTAGTGGTGAGGTGTGTCCCTTAAACTGTTCATAGTTGTTAACCTGGCCAGAAAAATTCCAAATTTTAGCAACACAATTTACGAAAACCCATCATTAGATTCTAATTCTGCGACACATAAAACTGGTTCAAAATTTTACATCCCATTTCTGTCAGATACATTTGAATACTAAGTGGTCTATTCACTCATCGGATTTTTGTACAAATTATTCATATCCAAACCATCACATCTATGCAGCCGGCTACAGTAATGTTCTGCTGTCCAAGCTATAAGTTACCTTCAGTTACTAGTACAAGTCTATATTTATTACGAATATATTCAGTGCACCGGAGTTAGTTTTCACACTTATCCACAGAACTTTAAACTGCTAATCGGCTATTGCAGAAACATAGGAATCTCTAGAGTATGAATATTTCAGATAGTACGGTGACTAGACTAGGGGCTGGACAGTCTACGAATCCTGTCTCCATTCCTGACATATTTCAAGTTAAAAGGTCTTTGTCCCACCGCACGCCAGGCAACACGTTGCTTCAAATTCTAAAGAACCCTCTTCATTTCCACTAGTGTCAATTTTGGGCACTAGTCTCTGAATCCCTGGCTAATCCGCATATTCTTCATGTGCATTATAGGACATTTAAATTTACAAAACACTCGCTTAACCCTTTAAAGACGAAGCGTATCTGTTTTATATAAGGACTCAGTGCGTACCGCGCTGTAAACACTCTCCACTTCGGTTATAAAAACCAGTCTCTTAATGTTTTATAAGGCAAAAGTTGCTGTTTGTTCTGAGATCCGTACAAAATACATAAACGCAATGTGGGCACCACGTAGAATTTTTTAATGTAAACCTGGCGGTATGTCAAGTTACCGCTAGGCTTTAAAAGGTTAATTAACCCAATTACTTCACGAAATATGAACTTTTCATGGCGCTTCGCATGGCGGTATTCTGGCTTATTAAAATTTGTACACGGTGGAAAGCCGGGTTCTATCCGGAAACAACCCATGTGGGATTTGTGGTGAACGAATTGATATTGGGACAAGATTTTGTCCAACTCTCTCTGTTTTCCCTTCCCGGTACCACTCCTCCAGTGCCCAACACACATTAATCTACCATTGACGCTTTATAATCTTAGCAACTGGCAGCGCCGTTGAATAAAACCGTCCAAAAAGAAAACACAGCCTGTTGCCTGGTAGCTATCAGCCAGTATTTTGGAGTTACAAGCTGTTTCCATCTTCGCATTAATCAATCACTGGGTTGCACAGAATTAACAGCATTTTCAGCAACAAAGCCAGTGAACTCTAACTTAATTTATAAATAAAATGTTACAAGCGCCAGTGATAGTGAGTTTTTATTTTAAAAACTACACCATCCTTTCAAATACCTTCACGGATATACTAAAAAATAAGCTTCAATTGTATCTGTGTTGTATTAAACATCGAAGCTGTTCTGAAATTCAGTATCACATCCAGTCTACAGGGATTAGCCACACAAAGCAAAAATGGTGTACCGACTTCTTTGTGAACGAAAATCCAGAACCATCACGCACCCATGAACAAAGGTGGGTCTAATTTTGTCAGACTTTCGATACAAAGTGAGACAAAATGAATGGGTGGACGTTGGACGTTCAACCTGGACTGAGGGTGCAAATATAATCTCTCGTAGTATGTCACAAAAGTCGGGCCATTATTCAATAGTCAGTGGAGCATAACCTCCGAAGAGGGAACTGCCAAATGGCCGTACACAATAAGCGAGCGAGCTACTTACTAAGCCTATTCTAATAGCCTTGTACATCACACAAAGCTCCCGCGAGACAAACGACCCTGATTACCCAATTGATCCTGCCTGGTTCCTGCTGCAATGCTATAAGCATTTCTCTGTCTCCCTTGCTCTCTGTACCAACCAATAACTACTCGCTGTCATAGTTCTTCGCTTTTCGATCGTTAGTTAAGCCTTTATATTGCTGCTGTGAGCACGGGTTAATGACTTCAAAGGCAACGTGTCGTTTTCAGCTTTGCAGACAGCATAAGTCAATCGTATCTTTACGCTGTATGTTGCCTTCCCACAGTTGTGTCAGTATTTTAAAACCACATGAAACTTTGCTGTAAACAATTCTAAAGGACGTCACCCCGTCGTTTTGTTTATAACAGAAATCAAGTCGAAATTCACACAAACACAACTAAATTCTATTTATAGTACAGAACTATATGTTTCGACCTATTTCAGGTCATCCTCAGTTTCACAATTTGTGTTTAAAACATAAATATCCTCAATACTTTTAAACACAAATTGTGAACCCCAGGATAATATTAAAAGCAATGCCATTACAGGCCTGGACAGGCCCTTAGGGTTCCAGGAGTTTGAGGCTCCCAGATTTCAAGACAATCGGCACATGAAGGTGGTAAGGTTGTCAGCCCTAAGCACCAGCCGCTTTTACCCCCCAGGAAATATTCCTGGTACTCATTTCTGTTAGAGGCTGAGTCGACCCCAGGGCCATAGTGCGAAAAATTCCAATGACACCATCGGGAATCAAACCCGCGACCTACCGGTTTGTAGCGCAGTGCCTCAACCAACTGCACCACCGCGGCCCCCACGTCGAAACCTGTAGTACTCTATAATAAACAGAATTTAGCTGTGTTTGAACGGATTTCGACTTGATTTCTTTTCTGTAAGCAGATAAATTTAGAAACATCTCATGTTCTCGTAAAAGTGCCTACCAGGTTTATTGTCTTGTGGTATGTGACGCCGTATAGTTTTTTAAGTACGCACCAACATCTCAGTAGACTCTGCTATATTCATGTTCAGGGCACACTACTACCCTGAAGATGGAAGTAGCATGTTCCTTAAAAATGTTTGCACCTATACACCGAAGTAAATGGACGTACATACGACAGTAAAGTAATCCTCAGATTGGGCTTTGATTTATAGATGACAAACCTTATCAAATACCTCTAACTGTGCATAAACTTAACACATATTGGGGATGTTACACCCACCA
>BLKM01008815.1:1699678-1714678 GCA_013340265.1 Coptotermes formosanus | reverse complement strand
TTAACTGAACGCAACTGTTAACGACTTTGAGCTTTAAATCGTCAATGTTTCTACACAAACTGTACACTTTCTCCAAATTCACTAGCAAAAACGCTGCAGTGAAACAACGAGATTTACACATGAAGAAAAATTATAACAGGCGTGTGTATTTATAAAGCCGATCCCAGTGGCCGCGCGGTCTAAGGCCTGGGTTTGTGGCCGCTCGGTTCTTGGGACTGCGAGTTCGAATCGAGCCGGGGGCATGGATGTCTGCCTCTTGTGAGTGTAGTATGTCGTCAGGTAGAGGTCTCTGCGACGGGCCGACCACTCGTCCAGAGGAGTCCTACCGAGTGTGGTGTGTCTGAGTGAGGTCTCAAAACCTCAACAATGAGGAAGCCCTGGCCCACTACGGCTATCGAGCCATGAATATGCATTGTGTGTGTGTGTGTGCGTGCGTGCGCGCGCGCGCGTGTGCGTGTCTGTGTGTGTGTGTGTATATATATATATATATGTACATATGTGTAAATAAATTTATCACGACAAGCTTAAAACACTCGGATATTTCGGTGTTTTATTCTATTTAAAATACCGCTTCCAAAATTGGCATTCAAGGCTTAAAAGCTACGGGCAATCGCCATACGTGTCAGCTATCAATGCACCTCCATCCGACATCCAGTGCCACAGCGAACTACCGCTTTTGATGTAACTTTGTCATTTTCAGGCGACGCGCTCGCAAAACACTGATAACGTAATGCAGCATTTGTGGTGTTGGTAACCCCGTACATTTGTCTCGTTTTCAACAGATACACTTACAGTTTCATTACATTCTTTCAGCAGAATTTTCTGAAGTTTACAGAAATAATCTACGTCTTTATATAATGATGTTAAATGTTTTTTGATCTGTAATATTCATAAACATGTTTTGTTTTGTTTTGTTTATTGGTATATTTTAGGGCCATTGTGGCTCGTCCTACATATTCACGTGCTGCACACTGTTGAACCGCTTACAGTTATACGTACGTACACGTGTACGTGTGTTGTGATGGTTTCTCTCATACCTTCTGAATAAGGTGCATTTGGTTCTAATGGGTGCTTTCACTGCTGTGTATCTTTATGCACAGCGTGTTGTGGTGGCGTCATTGGTCTGCATGGCGTACTCAGACCAGCAAACTTCGAACACAACAACAACTGCAGTAGCAGGTAATCAACATTACACAAGAGCAGAAACAATTAGTTATGTAACACTCACACGTGCCTTTCCTAGACACAACTATAATCTTATTTTAGTTGGATCTATTGACGGCGAGAAACTCACAACGGCACCAAGTCACAGACAGTGTGCTCTATTAAAATCCTCCCATCTACGTGTTCGCACCCTCAGTCAGGGGTGTAGAAATCCCGATTGCCTAGTTTCCTTGGAGAACAAAATTAAGTCAGCCCCTAATATTTGTGGCTCCTCGGTATGGAACTTGCTCTAACGCCTAAAATTTTAAGGTAGCCCCTACATTTCTGGAAAATTTCTACATCCTTACCATAAGTGGTTTCTTACAACGAAAATATTGCATCTTTTATTAATCCGCACTTTACTGCTCATCAACCATTCTTAAATTAATTACGTCACAGGTTTTGTTTTTCAGGGAACATCAGAAAATAAAATAATCTCAGCTAAACAGCAAAGAGTATTTCCCGAAAATAATTTGGTTACTGAAAATTAACACTTTAAAGACGAAGTGTGTCTGTTTTATATAAGGACTCAGTGCGTACCGCGCTGTAAACACTCTCCACTTCGGTTATATAAACCAGTCTCTTAATGTTTTAGAAGGCAAAAGTTGCTGTTTGTTCTGAGATCCGTACAAAACACATAAACGCAATGTGGGCATCATGTAGAATTTTTTAATGTTAAACCTGGTGGTACGTGAAGTGACCGCTAGGCTTTAAAAGGTTAAAGTAAATATCGTTTATATGACATATAAGAAATATCATTTTCGGATTCATTTAAAGTTTTATAACAAAATAAATACCTTAAAAGCCAGAATACAAGGGGAGGATTTTTTGGAAACACCCGAACAGAAAAGTAGAAGTCACTATTTAAGCAACGCATTAGGTAATTTCCTACTAAATAATGGCTAACAAATCATGCGCTATAGCGCTGTTCCTTCTCACACAGTATTCCAGTGAAGACTTTTAGAACTGCTTGCAGAATAACACACGTATCTGCTCAATTCAAGGTGCACGTTTTGTGTTTCTTCATGAGTTTCCAATCATAAGACACTACAAACCCCAAGCATGAGAGCTCCGATTCAACGTCAGATTCATACAGAAATGCGACGAAGTTGTTTTCAAATACAAGCTGCTGGTGACACGCAAAGCAGAAGAAAACAAACAACTGCACCAGTGCGATGATGTTTAACGTTGCCGAAAACAAAGTGAGAAGATGGCGACAACAGAAAAAAATGATTTATTTCATACTGGTGGCAGAGGAGAAGCATTCCCAGGGCCAGAAAAGGGAAAATTCGAAGAAATCGAAGTAGAAGTTTTAAAATACGTCACCGAAATGCGGCGGAAGGAGATTCCCGTTACAGGGGAGTTAATTCAAATAAAAGGAAAGGAAATTTCTCGGAATTTAAGCACAAGCCACTTAAAGGCAGACACGGAGTGTTGTAAAATAACGTTGTGCCGGAATGGGGTAAGGTGTGTATTGCATTGTCCAAATTTTCTTAGTTTTTCTCTAGGCACCCTCATGGGAAAGAGTGAGTCGCCTCATATCTTTAGCCGTCTTATATTCATACCCATGTGTTTTTACCGTATACTATTTATTTCTGGTTTGGCCATCTAGTGTTGAATCGGCTTAACTGAATTTATGGGTAATATGCACGTACTGTACATTATAGATACATTGAAAATAAATGTATGTGATACTGCCCAGCCATGCATAGGATGGACCTCAGCACGTCTGATTAGACTGAGCATAATAGAAAATACTACAGTGAAACCTGACTTAAACTAAACCTGTATAGAACGGAAACCTGTCTTCAGCAGAAACCTTTCACAGTTCCGAGGATATTTTTAACTTCAAGTACATGTATTAAAGGAAACCTTCCTGTAAAGATAAAAATCCGCTTCCAGGTGGTTCCGTTATAGGCAGGTTCCACTGTACAGAAGCAACACATAGGTACGGAATATAAAGGCACTTCACTCCAACCTTTTTCAAACAGAACGCATCGGCTTCAAATCAGGTACGTGTTCCAGCCTGATCTCCATGCGTCAAAATTATGCTTCCCCTAACGAACAACAAGCACCAGATTTATTCACAAGAAATATTATTTTTTTAAGCAGGAGGGAGGAATAATTCAATTACAACAGATTAACCTTTTAAATTCTAGCGGTAACTTTACATACCACCAGGTTTAACATTAAAAAATTCTACGTGGTGCCCACATTGCGTTTATGTGTTTTGTACGGATCTCAGAACAAACAACAACTTTTGCCTTATAAAACATTAAGAGATTGGTTTTTATAACCGAAGTGGAGAGTGTTTACAGCGCGGTACGCACTGAGTCCTTATACAAAACAGATACGCTTCGTCTTTAAAGGGTTAATCTGTAAATATGGAAGCAGAAAAGAAAAACGTTAACGTTGATCTCACCTCACCTCCAGTTTGCTATGTTATTTGTCCTAAAGAGAAGGAAGAGAGACATTCATTTAAAGACGTGAAGCCTAAAATTTGTGTAAATAATATTTATAATTTGAGCTTCTATTTGACAGAAAACTATGCCTCTGATACAAAAACAGACATCACAAAGCTGATTAGCTAAATAATAACTTTTTATTCTGATTAATCACATGAAACTCTAAAAAACTCTGTAGAGTTCCTGATATTCTGTCAGGTGGTATATATAATTACCACTGTAATATAAAGGCTTATGACACTTTCTGTTACAACTGGCTAACTTCATGGCGCAAGTTGCTTCTTGAGACGCTTGTAATGTCTCAGCTATTCAAGAAATTCTCCCCATTCTACACAACCTGAATTTTTGTTACTGTGTTCACAAGAAGAAGCCAATTTTAGCTTTCCTAAGCGAGAGGAATCTACTCCCCGCCCTTCCCATCTCATGTCTTTCTTAAGTCTTCACTCTTTAAATTAAAGTACAGAAAATGCACGTGTTTTTTAACCGTCTTGGACGCTTACTAATATTTATAATTGTCACCGACTTAACTGTGTGCCTGTCCATTGTAATACGTCGCAATCATTTATATAGCCTTACATAAAAAGACACGTCTTCCCCTCATTTTAAATGAAGGATTCCTTTTTGTTCCCAGAAGAATGATTGTTTCTTTAAACACAGATAAAAAAAGACTTATGTATTCGCAACGGAAAAGGGGTGTGTTTTCTGCGATATACAAATCGACTTTTAAGTACAGTCGAACCCGGTTATAACGACGTCGGTTTATACGAACCCTCGTCTATAGCGTCAGATATTCTGCGGTACCAATTAATTCCTCACTGTTAACGGTAACATTATACTCCTCGGTTATAACAACACTCCTTTATAACGGCACAAAATATTCAGTCCTTTTTGTGACGTTATAACCGAGTTCGACTGAACATTATTTAAAAAAGTCTCCATTTAAAAGTTTTAACAAAGTTTAACAGACTTGTTCAGCTGCAATTCACTTCGCGAATGTTCATGCTAAAAATAACTTCATTTTTTTGACTTGATGTTTTGAATTGCAGCTATTAAAGTCTAATATTGCTGTTCACAGCGACGTACACTAACTTGTCACGTATTGCACTCTCCTGTGTTCAGTGTAAATTACTTTCAATAATACGGTACTAATACGTACCAAAATGTGTAAAAGAGTCTCAATGTCATTTAACATATTATTACTCCCTCCACGGTGCAACAGCCCCTGGTGGGCTAGGGTCTCCTCGTTATCGAGGCTTCATGATCACACTCAAACACACCAAACTCGGTAAACTCCTCTGGACGAGTGATCAGCCCGACGCAGAAACCTCTACCTGACAACACACAACACTCACAAGAGGCAGACATCCATGCCCCCGGGGGCTTTCGTACCCTCAATCCCAGCAAGGGAGCGGCCGCAAATCCTTGCCTTAGACCGCGCAGCTTCAGGGATCGGCTAATTTAATTTAAATGACACGAAGTACGCGGTATGTAGAGTATTTAAAGATGTTGACTTGAAACGTAACTTTTTTAAAATTTAAATTTGTCTCGCTTGTTTTATATAAAAAATGATCAAATCGACTTCTTAACACGTCAACTAGATTTACCAGAAATTATTGTGTAAAGGAAAACGTGTGCAATTCAGGGCCACACATCTGGTACAGTGCGACGTACTGAGGAGAAAACACAGCCCCGTCTCTTACCCCAACCCCATTATTATTCATCAATTCCTAAAGTAATTCAAACACTCAGAATTCCCCCACATCGTAGTGTGAGTGTATCCGTGACACAGTCGCTGCAATTTCAAACGTCTACTGGTCTCAGTCGCTGAGTTCCCCTCTGTTCCCACTTCAATGACGACTGTATGGTTATTCCCTTCACTAAAATCCTACATAAAGTTACAAGCAGGGGAACGGCATCACAAAGCAAACAAGAGGTCTATTTGACGATCGCAGTGGTAGCGCACCCTAAGGCGTAGGTCTGCGGCCGCTCCCTTGCTGGAATTGTGGGTTCAAATCCCACCGGAGGCATGGATGTCTGTCTCCTGTGAGTGTTGTGTGTTATCAGGTAGAGGTCTCTGCGTCGGACTGATCACTCGTCTAGAGGAGTCCTACAGAGTGTGGTGTGTCTGAGTGTGATCATGCAGCCTCGATAATGAGAAGGCCCTGGCCTACTAGGGGCTGTTGCGCCATAGGGAAAAAAGACGGGTCTGTTTCTCCAAACGTGCAGTAGGCCCAGAAATTTAAACACTCTAATTAATTAACAGCGTAGCGGACATTCATACTTAAGACGCCAGTCAAGAAATTGCCATAATTTTATGTAACCGCATGGTTCATTACCGTATTCACAACAGCCTGCTACTTGACCCTACTATGAGTCATATGAAATTGGTTCACGCTCTTCCATCATATTTCTTTAACACCCACTTCAATAATATGCTGTCATCCATATATACGTTTTTTCAAGCCTTATCTTTCCCTTAGATTTTCGAACCAAATCCTTTGTGCCACATATCTCGCCCACTTTTTCCTCGATCTGACTAATCTGGTCAATGCAAGTTATCCTTGTTGCGGCGCCACACGATGACGATATGCAATCAAGGTAAAGCACGGTGGATTGCAGGTACAGCTGCACGAATGATTAGACTTAGCACTGCAAGTAGGTGATTTGGAGCAATAAGGATGTACTTCACCTCATTTTTAGCCTCATCACTATGGGAAGTAAACAGTCTCCTTCAGTCACAGTCGCTTGGCCACCCGGAGAATAGTACCAGGTGCCCTTTTTATAAGGAAATGAGCGGGTTCCATAGCCAGTCGGGAGATTACGGAGGAGAGACAACTGTCCTGCTTCTCCCAGGAATAAAACTCCGATTCCACGGTCGTCCAGCCCATATTCTGATTATTATACATTCTTAATCAAAGTAGTTATCAAAAACTCTGATCAATACCATTAAGCGTTATTGAGGAAGGCCGGCAATATTTCTGATTATGGCATAGACCGCCGAGAGTTAGGTCCATATTTGACTTTTTCTTTATGTACAGAATGAATCATGCGCCAATCGTGGCGATGAAGAAAACTGCTCGGAGCAAACACGCGTCATGACTGCGATGATGACTTCACATGTCCATCGAGTGCCCAGACACAACCCTCCCCGAAATTGCTTCATAGTTTTGTCTGTGCATAAAGAGAAGAAATGGCCATCTCTATGTCAAAACCTTTTCCAAGTTAATTCCGAAGGGTTATAAAGACGGCTGGCCTATATTACGCTTAGTATGACTCGTTTTACGTATTTTACCCATCGGCTGATTCTCCGAACACAACGCAAGGTTTCTGATGTTGAACCTTCGGCCACATTCAGGCTTAAACTGCTTGTGAAGGCACCTGAGTTACAACTACTAGAAAAATTAAACTAAAATAAAAAATAAAGTTGAGTGTCTTCCCAGTTTTGATCTTAGAGCGGAAATAGATCCAGTTTTCGAAACGTTCTGTGTAGAATACCAAACGATTCACAAAGCCCAGAATCCTTGTAACGGCAAGTGCAACAGCCTTCAGAACACTTTAGAACTGACCCCAAAATTACATTCTAGTCAGGTAGCAGCACCAACGATAGGAAATACCCTTACGATGTCACACTGTATATAATGGAGCATTGAATAGACGGGGGACTCAGTGTGCTTAGTAATAACAGTTACTTGTCTTTTCGCATTCATTGTCTTTCTACAGCTATAACACCATCCGCGACTTGGCTATTACGGTACAGACCATGCATACATATATTCTGCTCACACAGAGACATATTGTTTCTTCTGGAGACATACATTAAAAAAACTAAATAGAGTTTCACAGTAGACGGCTCTGAGTCTAGATAAACAAACGCTTAGTTCTTTCGTTATTACCATCATCAGAAAATTAAGAGAAAACTTTATGTGGTAAGAAACGTAGGTTACAAGTGTCTTCACAGAAAGGATCCACGTGTTCTTCCGAGTGTTAAAAATTATTAAAGACCTTTGTAAAACAAATGGAAGTACACATAATTATGGAAAATGTTAAGCACGTGACAACAAAGAATGTAATAAAAGAAACAATGGGCATCGTACTAAAAATGTCATAATTTTGTAGAGAACGTAAAGTGTCATAAACTAAATAAATTCATCGTTCTGAAATGTACACCCCTCGCACTTCCAGAAACACATAAACCCCACGATTTCTTTACAGGTTCAGAACATTAAAGTCATAAGTACCTCCGCCCTATGCTTTTAATATGTTCTTCACCAGGAATGAGAAATGGACCGGGTAAAGGGTCCATAAGTAAAGCTGAAAAGTACATAGCGAAATTATATTTTTACCACCTGACGCCCTGTAGTCCGGTACAAATTTTCAAAAATTTCAGAAAATCTGCTGCCTCTACTTTCAGGGTAAACGCAGAGAAATCGCCAGCTGCTCAACCACAATCTTAAAGAGGTACAAAACCTAACCAGATTTCACCCCCCCCCCCCCGCCCCCCGTTTAATACCACGTCATGTATACATGTAAAGCCCTATCTTCGGCCACTGTGCACCTGGACAAAGAGCTCTCCATTCCAGATGTACAGCACAACAGCCGGCCTGAATGTCGCGAAAGGGATCAGTTTATTAACCTTTTAAAGCCTAGTGGTAACTTTACGTATCACCAGGTTTCAAATTCAACATTTCTAAATCGTGTTCACATTGCTTTCGTGTGTTGTGCATGGACGTCAGAACAAACAGAGACTTTACCTTGAAGAATATTAAGTCACTGAATTTTTACAACTGACGTGGAGTGTTTACTGCGCGGTAAGCACTGAGTCCTTATGTAAAGCAGATTACATTTCGTTTTTAAAGGGTTAACTGAAATTCCCCACTTCCTCTACCACAGTATTTTGTGGCTCAACTTCAGGCAAAAGCATCAAATCTATGACTAAGGAAAACATCCAATTCTGAGAATTTACTCTCGTATCAACACCCTCCAATGCTACATTTGTTCTAAATTATACAGGGTTTCTTGCAACGCTCTACACTTAGCCGTAGAGCGGACGACATTGTTACTGCATTGTGATCAAAGAAGCTGGGGGCCCTCCAGTGTCCAATCCGGCGATAAATTCTCATCTCTCTTCAGACATTCAATTTCAGTTTGAAAGAGAACAGGGTTTGTCCCAGTTTTTAAAGGACAATCCCTTAATTTCTGAAATGTTTTGACGATGGTGTATAATATTGTGTGGTGATGGGTTTATCAACTTTATCCACCGTCCGAAGAGTAAAATATTAAAAATATTAAAAAATTAAAATCGCAACGTTTCGGAAGCTGGTTCTGCTTCCGTCCTCAGGTGAACGGAGGGGGAATCAGAGCCAGCTTCCGAAACGTTGTGATTTTAATATTTTAATATTTTACACTTCGGAAGATGGATAAAGTCCATAAACCCATCACCACACACACTCCGTTAAGTCCTTTACGGAAATACTTACTGTTGAATCTGAGATTCCTTAAAACATGGAAATACATTCTGTGCAAAAGATGCTTATAACTACTAGCTGTCCAGTGTTTAACCTGATGGTGTGTATGCAGAGGTAGGGCTAACGGCTCTGGTTTATGTACACAGATAACGCGCAACGAAAAGTGGAGGAGGTTAATACCTAGAAGGGATTTTTCGCGTAGAAGGAACGTACTGAATACAAAATAGAATTGTTATGACTCATGGTGTGCAGAGATGGCAATGTAACTTTAAAATAAATGTAACACAGCTTGCAGGGATACACTTTGAGAGACCCCATTTTATCTGCTAAATACGAGTATAATGCATGGATTCAACAGAGCGAGACGTGAGGTTCTCACAGCGGTATTACTGAAGATTCAAGTCTTGGACTGGCAGAACATCCTTCCAAATTTCGGGCAATTCTAGCATAACAACTCAGTATCACATGTAAGGAGGCTTCAACCTTCGAATAGAACACTTTTAACCGCCTTATTAAAATATCATTTTAATTCTCAGACTTAAATTCAAACTGAACAAGAGATTGCTTCATTCATTTTCGGATTCCATAAAACCGTTAGAAATTAGTGACTGGTTGAGTCATAGCATAGCAAGAATCTCCATAATATTGGTCAATGCTCTATGTAACCACGCTGTCGGAAGTGAGAAAGACTCGTTCCAAGTCTGTTTGCTACCATTAACCCTTTAAGGACGAAGCGTATCTGTTTTATATAAGGACTCAGTGCGTACCGCGCCGTAAACACTCTCCACTTCGGTTATAAAAACCAGTCCCTTAATGTTTTATAAGGCAAAAGTTGCTGTTTGTTCTGAGATCCGTACAAAACACATAAACGCAATGTGGGCACCACGTACAATTTTTTAATGTTAAACCCGGTCGTATGTAAAGTTACCGCTAGGCTTTAAAAGGTTAATGCTATTGCGTCCTGGAACGTCATAAAACTTTAGCATTTCCTTAAGAATTAAATGAATGTCTTTGAGGAATAGTCTATATTTTCTAAAAGGTAAAAATTCAAAGAACGACGAAGAAAACTTCACTGTGCGGATCTTCACGATTTGTACCCACAATCAAATAGCCAATAATTACGTTTATGAACGCATGGCGGAAGACATGTTGGGGGCGGGCGTATGGCAGGCATGGTGGAGAAAATAAAAGTATATATAGAGGGTTTTGGTAGGGATACCTGACGGAAACAGACCACTTGGAAGACCTAGGTGTAGATGGAAAAATAATGTTAAAACTGATCTTAAATATATGATAGGAGGGTTTTGGTTGGATTCATCTGGCTCAGAAGAGATAAAAGTGGCAATCTTTTGTAATAGTAAACTTTCTTGTCCTATAAAATGTGAGAATTTCTTTATTAGTTTAGTAACAGTCATCATCTCAAGAAGAGATCTGTTCCTTGGATTTAGTTAGTTAATACACTTCGTATTCTATGTTACGTTTACATCACTGAATGCTTCTTAAAATTTATTACCAGCCATTAATCGATGATATTGGTCTAGTTCTAATTACAGAACAATTCAGAAAACAAGATTACGCGATATCCTTGCTAGTTCAATCCGACATAGTGCGTGCCGACCTTAATCAGACGAGATTGAATGACTACATATAAAGAGGGCAGGGACAGCGAGTTGTCAGAATGGCCCTAGTCGTCCTAATCCAGTTGTAGCCTGCCCACATAGCCGCACTAGTCAGCAGCCTTTATTGTTACTGTTGGTTCCGACTGTCTGTGTTCAGCCTGCATGAGGGTGTGTAGGAGGGTGGAATAGGCGTGAGGACCTCTCTTTCTTGTTCAGGGTTGATAGTTTGCTTGGATATTGCCGGCTGCGAGAAGGGTAGCTCGAACTGCGGAATATAGAACTCCCGGGGCTATGACTGACCAGGGGAATAGAACCCCTTCAGAATGGGTTGCCTTGCTATCACCCGCCCCCCCCNTAAAACATATCTTAATAAATAGGATCGGAGGCTACCGATTGGATTCACCTGGCTCAGTGTAGCGACCAATGACTGCCTCTTGTAAAAGAGTTCCATAAAATACGGAGAATTTCTTGACGCTCAAGAATCACACTGCTCCGTGCAGCTAGTTACAGTAATCACGAGAAGAAAATGGTGGCGTCTGGACTACTATTCCCACATTCTGAACCTGGATATTTTTAAACGAACGGAAGTAGAACTTACTTTGTTGGAGCTGGCGAGTGTGTGCAGCTTGACAAGTTTACGGATCACTGGGCGCCTCATCGTAATCCAATGAAGCTAATGCATCCTCAGCTATCAGTTAGACTGTCCCGCGCTGCACAGCTTGAATACAGAGAAACCCAGGGTCCAGAGGGACGACCCGCAGAACAGAGCAAAAGAAACCACTCGACTCAGCAAAGTGTACGGAGGAAAAGTAGTAGAGAAGATAAAAGATTTCGCATAAGAACGTGACTAACTCAGGAGAAGTTGGAAGTGAAAAAAGGAAAAACGTACCAGGAAGCGATTGAGAAGTTGGTCCTGAGAAGAAGCAGGAAAACTGATCCCATTCGTTCGGGCGGTGCCAAGTTAGCAATGCATGGCTGACGCTAAGAAGAGTCCAGAAAAAGTTCTACTCAGCATCGCAACTCTATTTCCGTGTCTCGATCCGATTTAAACGAATCTCCTTCTGGTTGTATTACGCCTATATTATATTATATTATATTATATTATATTATATTATATTATATTATATTATATTATATTATATTATATTATATTATATTATATTATATTATATTTAGATGTACACTTAAATATCTAACAAGTCATGTTCAGTTAGCTTTCGCTGTTGAGAGACAGAACGGTAGGTTTCTTTCACCAAGATCAGAACAGCAATACTCGTTGTCCGCGATAACTCGTGCAGAGCATGGAAAGGGTTAACACTCCTAATAACCACAGAAACTACAGTACTGCTTTGTTTTCCTACCTCTCAGGCCTCCAAATTTGCCCCTTCGCAAGAAAGAGCATAACATGTATTTTATACCACGCACGTTTACATTTGTGGTTCAAGCGGTTGTACAGCGGACTAGAGATTTAATATCTCATACCGCTCGGACAGTGGGGTAGATGTTTCGAATCTCACTAGAAGCAAAATATATGCCCACTTTTACGTACTTTTGTTTTTCTCGTCCTGTGTAATTTAAGGCTTAACGATGGAGAGAAAACCGTTTAAGGAGTTCCATATAACAACTAATGATATATTTAGAGTTCCTTAGGTTATTTCTGTATTGCAGGAGACCACACAGCCGACATCCACAAAAGCTTAGGAAGAACTATTTTACAGTTAAACCTAAGAACTGATTCCCCCCCCCCCCCCCAGTGGCGCAGCAGCCCAAATGGGGCCTCGGCCGCTTGTTGTTGAGGATTTTAGATCACACACAATTAGACACACACACACACACACACACCGAAGGACTCCTCTGTACGAGCGATCAGCTCGTTGCAGAGGCCGCTACCTACACAACACAGGTGACAAACAGCCATGCCCTCAGAGGAATTGGAACCCGTGATTCCAGCAATCAAGCGGCTGCAGACCTACGCCTTACACTGCACGGCCACCAGGATTAGCAGTAAAATGCACATACTGCCTTCTTCACGTCTTCAAGGGTCAAGCAGTCCAAGAATTCTTCTTCTTGAACTGCTTGAACCTGGAAGATGGGACCGAGAGTCTGTTCCGAAACGTGGATAACTACCTACCACTCAACGCTGTTTAACATGTCAGAAGAGTGAAAATCTCAACAGAGATTCTGTTTATGCCGGTATATGGTGTACAAAATATAGTTCGTAACTCAAACATTACCAAATTTTCGCGGGGCTGAATCTTTGAAATCACATATCATTGATAATGCTAACAGAAACAACAGCAGTATAGACATACGTACAACTTCTTCAATGCAAGAACACATAGTAATAATATTTTACAAAAAATACGTAGCTGTTACTAACAAAATGTGTAACCCACCAATGAGTCAGTGTTGCGAAAATCTGACAACAGTCCAGCACGCAGAAATACGAACGCCCCTCAGTGTTACACTGTATGTGTCAGTGCAGATGGTACGTATTTTAACCTTTTAAAGCCTAGCGGTAACTTTACGTACTAACCGGTTTAGCATTAAAAAATTCTACGTGGTGCCCACATTGTGTTTATGTGTTTTGTACGGATCTCAGAACAAACAGCAACTTTTGCCTTATAAAACATTAAGAGACTGGTTTTTATAACCGAAGTGGAGAGTGTTTACAGCGCGGTACGCACTGAGTCCTTATATAAAACAGATAGGCTTCGTCTTTAAAGGGTTAATCACTGCGCTTTACGGATGTTAAATTCACTGCTATAGGATCACCAGGGGAGTTAAATTCTTTCCTGTCTTTTTCTCTATCCCTTACTTCTTCCCATTTCTCTTACATTCTATGTCTTTTGTCGTTTTATCTTCTTCCTTCCTTTATTCCTCTTTTCTCCTTTTTATTTTCATTTTTCTTCTTTCTTCTTTATTTCCGTTTCTCCGAACACACACATAACCTACTCAAGCTGCAATCTCTGGACTTCACAAATTCACTCTATTTGTACAGCGGTAGGTAGGAAAGGGACTCAAAGCTTTTATGTGGTTTCGATCACATCTTTCATTGCGAATTTTTGGATGGCAAGATATTAAGCCACTTTACTTACTAATTACACGAACCGTAACTCCAGACTCTTTTTAAACAGTCTGCATAATGAGGCCTAATTGAGAATTCGTCAGTGACGTCATGGTTAGCGGAAATCGGATTGAGAGCGAATTCTAAACAGTAATATCTGATGGCGGAAAAAAAAACAAGAAGAAAATAAGCACTGCTGATACATAAATCCACTGATTCAGTTTCAACCTGATAATTAAATAACCAAAGAGCACAAAACCCTAAGCCTCATTACCACAGGCTACACAAAAGTTAATGGTTCGTTATCTCTATGTAAAAGTTCCTCCATAATTTGGAAACCCATAATTAACTTTCTCTTTCCTGCTACTACTCTGTGCGAAAGAAAGTTTGACTATCAGAATGGGAATACGTGGTGCAAAGTCAATACTATCTCACAAAAGAATCAATTATGCCCTCACGAATGGGTTCACTTTTTCGAAGTAAAATATCTTTTTATCATACTCTCAAAGAAATTTACTGTAATTTTCTTTATCAGTTCCGTGTATGGTTTCTTCATGAGCCAGACGCGGAAAACCGCGCTAAACTCCGCGCTTTTATTAAAAAGTATCGTATCGACAGTCAGAGACCAATGGAATAATTAGGGCAGGCAATAAAGCCCAAAGCACGGCAACCAATGATAATTTATTGTGCATCATCAGCAAATGAGGTAGGAGGTAACAATTCCTCTGCAGGACTGATCACCACACTCTCCCCCTAAAGACCTGTGGGAAATGGAGGTATATCTCTGTGGAGTCTTCAGACTATCATCAGGCTATTACAAATTGTATTCATTCATTCATTCATTCATTCAGTCAGTCAGTCATTCATTCGTTCATTCATTCATTCATTCATTATTTCGTTCGTTCATTCATTCATTCATTCGTTCATTCATTCATTCATTCATTCGTTCGTTCGTTCGTTCATTCATTCATTCATTCGTTCATTCATTCATTCATTCATTCATTCATTCATTCAGGCGCGTTCGTGTACCTATAGTTGTAGTAGAAAAGATAAGTATTGCATATTCTGTGTGTGTGTGTGTGTGTGTGTGTGTGTGTGTGTGTGTGTGTGTGTGTGTGTGTGTGTGTGAGTGTGTGTGTGTGTGTGTGTGTGTGTGTGTGTGTGTTTGTGTGTGTGTTTAT
>BLKM01008815.1:1605961-1699656 GCA_013340265.1 Coptotermes formosanus | reverse complement strand
TGTGTGTGTAGCCTTAGTTATTCAGCATGCAAAGCGCATGCGCCATATTATATTGCCTACTGTGGCCTGTCTGACTGTACCATACTTTCCACATTATCTCATAAACGGCACGAATTTCAGAAAAAAAGTTATTGAAAACAAAATGTGTCTTGATCCTCTCTACAAACTTTTGTATAAAATATTTCCCCTTCTAAGAAGAATTTAAAGATATATTATCATAAATTTGCATGGGTCTTCAAGTAAAGTACGCGTTAATCTTGTTAGATTTTAATCAGAATTCGGTTTTCTCGACAGAGTTTCGAAAAATCCTCAAATACCAATTTTCATGAAAATCCGTCCCGTGGGAGTCGAGATGTTCCATGCAGACGGACGGACAGACACACAGAAAGACGGACGGACAGACAGAGACAGACAGACAGAGAGACACACAGGCAGGCAGGCAGGCATACAGACAGGCAGGCAGGCAGGCATACAGACATACAGACAGACAGACATTATGAAGTTAATAGTCGCCTTTCGCAATTTGCGAACGCTCCGAAAATGTTGGGCCCCATGCTTTTCATATTAAACATTCTTTGGAGTGTAATAGTTAAATATTTTAAACAACTGTTAAGACGACTATGTTAAGCAGTGCCTGTCATCAGAGCTTTGACACCCGCCCGAAGTAGGACTGTCATTTAACCCAGCTTATATAGGTGTCCTATTTAAATGACAGTGACCTGCTGACAGTGCTGTGACAGTCTTAAACTGGTTCACGTTTAGAATTAATATTTTCTCAGGCAAATATTTCTACCTGAAATTCAGAAATAAGCCTCCTAGCTGGTGAAAACTCTATAGTTTAGAGCTTTATAATGTTTATTACACACCAAATTTTTATTTGTGCTCATAATCGAGGAGTATGAGATCTGTTGGACTCGTAGCATGCATGGGAGTTCTGAGAAATGCATAGAAAATCAGTGCGGAAAATATTAAAGAAAGATAGGCCCACTACATGGAATACCTTGGCACGAATGGGAAGGCAATGTTAAAAGGTGTTTTAAAGAAATATGATATAGGAGATTGTAAGCTGAATTCGTCTCAGGACTAGGAAAAGTTGGGGAAAGGGGGAGGGTCTTCTTGTGAATAGCGCTTTAACCCTTTAAAGACGAAGCGTATCTGTTTTATAGAAGGACTCAGTGCGTACCGCGCTGTAAACACTCTCCACTTCGGTTATAAAAACCAAGCTCTTAATGTTTTATAAGGCAAAAGTTGCTGTTTGTTCTGAGATCCGTACAAAACACATAAACGCAATGTGGGCACCACGTAGAATTTTTTAATGTTAAACCTGGTGGTATGTAAAGTTACCGCTAGGCTTTAAAATGTTAAACTTGGTGCTGTATAATAGGCGAAGAGTTTCTTGATTGCCTAAGTGAGTTTCATATTTTCCTGCAAGACTGCAGTTAGACAGCTCTCCTTTTTTTTTTTAAGCGAAAATCCTGGAATCAGAGGCGTCATCGCCTGTGACCAGTATTACAAGTCAATCTTTGGAGTCATAACCGAAAATAACATACATTTAGTAACAAATATCCTTAAAGCAATATATTTGCTGAAGGTCAGAGTTACAGAAGGCCTCCGCATATTCTTCTATATTCAAAATCACAAGAAAGATTTCATTTTTCCCATTACATAACACATACTATATCACGTTATTTTCTTTGATATGTCTTTTGATACAGATGCAATGGAATCTACATTCTTAATGAGACAGGCGACAAGATATTTCTGTGAAACCTTTGTCTAGTCAACATTTCCATCCAATTTAGAGTGTTGCATTTGGGTGTCGAATGTCTTTTGTGATTTTACGAGGAAGCTGCAACTTCACAAAGAGATACGTCAGCAGCAAAATAAACGATATAAAAAGATAGGTTTTTAGTTGCATGAGTTGGGATATCTGCTGTAGGAGGAAGCAATATCGCCTGAAGTAAGTTTCTGTAGGACTCCGCCCCAATATACCCTAGGCATAAAAGCGCCTATAGAGGGGTTGAAAGATTTGTGGTGGTCAATAAACTCTCCCTCAGAGACACGGTTATTCTATTTCATCAGATACGTGTTATTTTGCAGAGGTGGCTTGTACTCAGTTTGTCGCTGTTCTGATAACATAGACTTTATCGATTAAGATGAAACGTGCTTCAGTTTTTGGAATTATGTAACGTCGTTTGTAATATAATTATAATGCATTCCTAAATTTAGGCAACTTACAGACACAAAAGTTACCGTTTTATTTTGGTCTAATGTTTCCCTAACATGTATGTAATATGTGATTTGTTTCGCGGTTCAGCCACGACATGTCTGATCAAAAAAGACGTAATCACAAGCTAAGAACAGTATCAAACCGAAACCGTACAGATAATTTCTCCTTAAAAAGGAACCAAATATAAACACTAAATTCAGCGCATCAACAACTTACATGTTATTTCAACATACTGCATCATTAAGTGGTGTTATAACAATCTTAATAATAGGATTTGTGTAATTTTAGGTGTTCATTATGTTCCCCTGAAGATGGTGTAATATTACACGGAAACACGTCGGGACTCTTGTGAAAAATCTTTCTACATATTTTATTTTAATTTTGTATACGAGATGGCGGTAATACATATTTTCGTAATAAGTACGCACACAGTATGGACAATTTTAAATTTAAGAAAACATTCAAATTAACAAGACTGACACTACATGAAAGAGCCGTAAGATAAGTCAGGGTACTAAACTGACGCTCATGCAGAAGTATGTAAAAGCATTTACGTTTACCTTCATTTCATTACATCACAAAAATGTCACATTTATTATATCGATTCTTGTTGTTTATTTTACACCTGTCTTTATTTCTGACTACTGTAGTCATTGAACAAAGCCATTGTCCTAATTTGGGGTCGAGGATCAGAACATTTCACGAAAACTGCCCAATAAGGGCGTGCAGTCCAGATGAAGTCAGCAATGCGGCCGCTACTCTACCCTATAACATTCTGAATACATACAAATCAACAGCGTTGTAGTTTCATTAACCCTTTAAAGACGAAGCGTCTCTATTTTATGTAAGGACTCAGTGCGTACCGCGCTGTAAACACTCTCCACTTCGGTTATAAAAACCACTCTCTTAATGTTTTATAAGGCAAAAGTTGCTGTTTGTTCTGAGATCCGTACAAAACACATAAACCCAATGTGGGCACCACGTAGAATTTTTTAATGTTAAACCTGGTAGTATGTAAAGTTACCTCTAGGCTTTCAAAGGTTAATTTTCCGCCTGCACTGCGTCAAGAAATTCGATAACCACGAAGTGGATTAGGCTAGATGGTTCAGCTATAAACTTCCGTTAATGTAGACTTAACCTCATCGAGTCCATAGACAATATAATCCGCGATAAAGCAAATACGGTGCCATCTGTGAGTGTCATGAGACACTACATATACGTACAAACATACTCGTACATACTGCATTTCCTTCCATACGAAGCATCAGCATTAAGTGGCAACTCGTGTAACACCGACTTTCATCACTCTATTACGTCATTTTCACATGATTTTGATATTCCTCTGATACAGCAGTCTATTGATGGAACAAGTGTCGATTGAGCTGTAACCCTGAAATGTTGAATTCCCCTTGCCTCTGCTATGTATCTCAATATTTCTGGATTTACTCGTATTTCCAGGAACTAGCGCTAACATATTCATTACCTTCAGTGTACGAATTACGCTGAAAGCATTAATTAATCCTGGATTATATTCGAGTTTACGTAACGAATTATCAGAAATTCATTATTGTTGGATCAGACATAACATACTTTGCAGAAACAAATTGACATTTGGGCTACAAAGCTAATGTTGCTTTCATACGGAAAGCATTTGGGTACTTTCCTGCTGTTGTCAAATAACAGTAAGTTATTGAAAATGTAAAACAAAAGGAAGATATGTTACAGTTAGTGTAATTTGATAACAGCAGTAACACACTGAAAGTCACATTCATCAAAACAATATATAAAATTCAAACGGAAAATATTTGTCTACTTTACTGTTATTGTTAAATAATAGTGAGTCACTGAATACACAAAACAAGAGACAAAAAATTTTACATTTACTCTTATTTGATAGCAGCAGAAAAACCCTCAAAAATCACATTTATCTAAAAATGGGCCTACATAAAACTCATTTCCTACCTTCCATCAAAACGGAAGTGAGGAGACCACTTGGAAAAACAGCTATATATTTAATAATAGTAACAGTAATAATAATAATAATAATAATAATAATAATATATTATTACTGATACTCAAGAAATTTGTTGGGAGGGGAGACTGCATTCGAATGCGTCACGTTGTGAACAAGATAACGAAACTTGGGGATCAAATAAGATCGGGCAGTTTCTTGACCAAATGAGAAACTACGAACTGACTCAATAGGGCCCCTACCCCAATAACGAAGTTACTTTATATATAGCCAGGGCTTGAAGGCAAAGAAGAAGGGATCATACAGCCCAAACACCCTTGTGGCCGTCTGTACGATGGCTGTAATACTGTACTATGGAACAATGCATTTATTATAAACGTGTTCCTTTGTAAATGAAATACCTGAAGAAGATCTGTAAGGGTCGAAACATGTAGGAGGGGCATCACAAAATAAAAAATAGTTATTTATGGTTACATGTGTAATTAGTTGGACTAAATAGTGTATAGTTAATATACTGCACGGAGTATGGATAGCTTTAAAAAATTTGGCTCGCTTCTCTCGCATTACTCAGAAAATGGAAAAAGCAACTTCCTCCAAAAGTCTGTAATTATTTAACAAGTTGCAGGACTTCCTATGCTAGAATCTTGAATCTGGAAGTTAATTTTGCATGTGTAAAAGCAATAACGAAAACCCCTTCAATTGATATCAAAGACATGGGCACAGCAGAGAAGTGTCAGTTCTTATAAGCGTTCTTTCTTATGCTGAACTTTATTCCTCTTACATATAATGGTATCGATCGCTATTGAAAATTGATTTTATTTTTTAAAAATTATTCCATTTTTCTTCAGTTCTGAAACCCTCCTTTCATACAGCGTGTTTTCTTATGCAGAAACCAAACAAAGTAACTATACACCGCACATCCGATTCGAATCATTGCGCAAGCACCTTCCTGCAGCTCTGTTTACCGATATTCTTGCCATGTTCTCCGACTCACTCAAGAGCACACACTAAATGTCTTGGCTACAAAGCTCAGAGAAGTAGACTCTAGACTTTAAAAAGGCTCCGGTTTAAATTTCCCCCAAGCTTTCGTGTGCGCTCTGTTGGAGGGAAATAGCCTGTACTCGAGTGACCGCTACGCTTCCCTATCACAATACCGTTTCTGCTACAGAAGAAGAAAAATAAATAACGTAGATATAGGAAAAAAGCGAGTTTGAGTTTTGTATTTATGTTGTCATATTACGAGGCCATAACGTACATATTACACATATTGCGAGATTTAAGACATATATATAAATATATATATATAGGTCACATATATGGGAGCCGCATTAACAGATTAAGATTTCGTGCACGAAGAAGTTTAAAGTAGATTAAATTCGGAATATGCCTGCTGTCTTTCGATCCAGTATCGTTTGTTTTCCTGCTATTTTCTGAAAATAATACTGAAAGATACAGAATGACAATTTTGCCTGTTATTTTGTTCGGCTGTAAAACTTGGTCTCTGAAATTACAGAAGAAAAATAGATTAACAGTGTCCCAGCGTAGGGCGCTACGGAAGATGTTTGGGTTTAAGGGAAGGGAAAGCAGCAGGCTGTAGAAACTTGCATAGGGAGGACCTTCACGAATTTTTACTCTTCGCCAAATATTATTCGGTGATCAGATGCAAGAGGGTGATTTTGCCGAGGCATGTTTCAAGTATGAGGGAGATGAAAAATACACACTCGGCTTTGGTATGGAAACTTGAAAGAAAAGAGATCACTTAGAAGACCTAGGTGTAGATGGAAGGATAATATTAAAGTTTATCCTAAATGAATGGTATAAAAGATTGTGCATTGGTTTCATCTGGTTCGGGATATGGAGAAGTGAATTGAGAACGCAGTAATGAAGTTTCTATTCCATAAGATGCTGGGAATTTCTTGGCCAGGTTCTCATAACGGACTCTGCTATATGGAAGTAGTCACTTATTATGTGCATTATGACAAATAATACACACATTGCGTATATTTATTTCTGTATTAACGCAGAAAACCTCGGGAGCACTTGAAATCCAAAACTTGAGTAAACTGGGAACTCACTGCCTCACGTATCAAAAGGAATGTGATAAGAACAAAAGTGGTTCTGTTAGTATCAAAAACACATGAAAATTAGCGTTAAGAAGAATTAAAAATTAAATTTCCTTGCATAAAATATCTTCAAAATGGCATGGTGAAGGAAGTGTAAAAATAATTTACGGTACAAAAATAACATACGACAAGAGGAAACGACAGTATGAGGGGGAGTGTTGGTCTGAAACACGGCATTATGAACAAGCGCATGATGTTGCATACTCGTACATGACAATTTTGGCGACAAAAAACCAGTAAGTTACTGAAAACTAAGCAGGAGGTACAAAATAACTGAAGACATCGCACTTTACGAAAAACGTATCGTATAAAAGAACAAAATGACAAATGTGCCTCATGGCTGGGAAAAACAAGTTAAATGAACAGCGTTCGTACGGAGAACATAATGGACGCTAAGCTAGCCAGGAATTTCGACACCTCGAATTTTCACCATACTACTGAAAAAAGGAAACCCTACCTGAATGAATGAAGCCAATGAAATTCAGTCCACCCCATCACATCCTTCGTCCTTTCAGTACATGACAGTTACCCTTCCATCTAGGACTAGATCTCCCAAGTCATCATCTCCCTTCATGTTGATCGAACAAAAATTTGTACGCATCTCTCTGCAAGTGCTACAGGTCCTTCTGTCCCATCTTTATTCCCACAACTACCCTAACACCACCAGGCAAAATCAGAAGTCATGAAAATCTTCTTCGCGCTACTAGTATTCTCCCTTTCCTACGCCCTTGGAACAGGCAATGAATAAAGAAATCATGTGGATGTTAGAAGTTTTGAAGTCCGAAATTTTGAGAGGTCGGTTTTTTTTTTTTTTTTTTGCGGCGCTTTCGCATCGTTGTGAAAAGCGCCTATTAGCTTCGTCATGTCCGTCCGTCTGTCTGTCCCTCTCTCCGCTTCTATCAGCATGGCTTCCACTGTAAGGATTTCCGTGAAAAGCTATATTCGGGACTTTTATGAAAAACTGTCGAAAAACTCCACACCTGGTTGAAATCGGACAAAAATTTCGGTCAGTTAGATCAAGACCTAAGAATGTTTTACATTTGTCGGCGACATAAATTCGTCATAAAAACTGTTACGGAATGAAAAATATTTTTATATTCTCTACATTAACACATAGCTCAACAATATACATAGAACGCATTGTTGCGTTTCCATTTCAATAATTGATACGCGACCGCTCCATAATGCTACATTATATGTGCACTGCCTACCTTGTTATTTAATCACGTTTCCAGTACCTCATAGTAAATACAGCTTGAAACTATACAACTAACTTTATGGCGCGGACTCGTTCGTAAGAAGCTAACAGTTCCTCAGCTAGTCAATTAATTCCCCGCATTTTCTGGAACCCGAAGGTTCATTACCGCATTTACAAGCACCCACCGCCTGTCCCTATCCTCAGCCAGATCAATCCAGTCCATGAGTCCCCATCCCACTTCTTGAAGATCCATGTTCATAATATCCTCCCATCTATGTCTAGGTCTTCCAAGTGGACTGCTTTCCTCAGGTCTCCCCACCAAGACCCTGCATGCGTCTCTCCTGTATCCTATACTTGCCACATGCCCCACCCATCTAATTTTTCTTTATTCGATCATCCAAATATATTTGCTGAGGAGTACAGATCATAAAGCTCCTCGTTAATTCGTCTTCTCCTTTCCCTGGTTACCTCGTCCCTCTTAAACCCAAGTATCTTCCTTGGCGAACTATGAGTGATATGGTTAACAACAAAAAAAAACTTTGAAGTAGAACACAAGGGAAGAACATTGTCCTATTAAACAGTTTCTCTTTGTCATCAACTGGAGTTGTACATTGCTGTTTGAACCAGAAAATTGTTCTTGACGTCCAAACAAACAACAAAGACAGGCTATTGACATATGCGAAAAGAGTGCAGCAAGAAATCGTGCAGAAATTTTTGTTATCTCTAAGGGAATATGCTGTAAATTTTGCTGTTTAACTTTCTCAGAAATTCTGAATGAAAACATATTTACTGACACGAGCAGTTCCGTTAGTCGTAGTACATAATTGGATAAAGAGCGTTTCACAACACTATATTAAAGATTTACGTTTTCTGGGAAGTAGAGGCATGTATATTGTTACATGCGTGCCAAAAGCACCGCTATGAAAACCTCAACCTCACACAGCATTATATTGGCTAACATACCTTATTAACCTTTTAAAGCCTAGCGGTAACTTTACGTACCACCAGGTTTACATTAAAAAATTCTACGTGGTGCCCACATTGCGTTTATGTGTTTTGTACGGATCTCAGAACAAACAGCAACTTTTGCCTTACGAAACATTAAGAGACTGGTTTTTATAACCGAAGTGGAGAGTGTTTACAGCGCGGTACGCACTGAGTCCTTATATAAAACAGATACGCTTCGTCTTTAAAGGGCTAATAACCCGGACCCCCAAACCCGCAGATAGACTCACCTCTTTCAGGGTGAAGGCATTTTAATAAAGAAGTCCCTGGAGCAGACACTTCTGAGAACCTTAACAGTCTCTGAGCCACTCACCATATCCCCCCTCCCCCGCTTTGTAGAACCCCAAAGCCTCACTGCGATGTTCAGGACAAGTAACGTACCACTGAATCCTGCCCTCAGGTAGCTGAAGGCAGCCCACACCTTAGTTCCGTACTTCTTTAAGCTCTACTTTAATAATAACCTACCATCTTAACGTCTTCCCAGTTGGCTTTTATTTAACTCTCTGCGGGTCGGTTTTGTAACCAAAATTCAAAATTGCTTCGGCTTTCGATCTCGGCTTTGCTAAGGAAAGGGTTAAAAGACGTTTCCTCGTTTCAAATGTCTCCGCAGGCAACATAACGATGTGTCGCGAGCAACATATTGCCTGCGAGCTACGGGTTGGACATGCGCTAGAAATACCCGTTACAGGCCAGAGACGGGGAAACTCGGAGACATGTATGACATATTTTACACAGTGAAAGTACAGTCGTTTCTCTACACTCCATGAAGGCATACGGAGAAGTGGGGATATATCTACAATCATTCTTAACTTCGGAGTCAGATAGGGGTGAGTTTTTAAATTCAGGACCCTGCCGCTTTAACCCCGAGGAAGAGTCTCGTTCACGCATTGAACAGGAGGTTTTGTGGGCCCTACAGCCTGTCTGGACACTTTGGAGATGAGAAAAACATCTTGATTTTACCATAAATCGAACTATGACCGAACTCTCCCCATTTTATACAATATGTAAAATCACGTGAAGACGTTATTCATACAGCAAGAACGAGGTAAACGTCATATAGCGAAACTTTCTAAGAGTATAAATATAAGTTACGGCACTTTATACTTCTTCGCAGGATGGTAGCTTCTATAGCAGTGTCAAAGGGACTACGATACGAATATAAGGGTCTCGTTACGTTTGATAACATAAAGCCGTGTTTTGACGGACACTGAAGTCACGACGACAGGAAGTCGAGCTCTACGAGGTCAGGCCTTTTAGTGTAGCTTTTCATTCTTCCGCTCCATTGTAAGGCTGACCTAGATGTACCCTGCTATAAAAGAAACTGTTTTACACACACGCGCGGGCACAGAATGTAAGCAAGTACAGTATAACTCCAATTATCCGGACTCTGGTTATCCGGAACGCCAATTATCCGGATTGGCATGGCCGTTCAGATAACTTTGTCGAGAATTCTACAAAACTAATTAACTTAATTGTACTACATCTTTTTATGGCTTTAATTTGTCCCCCAGTTGTCAAATATATATAAGGAATTATGTATTAAGTTTTATTTGTAAGTAAATAAATAAGCTGCCTAAAAATAAATTTGTTTCCACTTTATACTGCCCATGGAGCCTATTTTCAAAGAAAAATCCAATTATCCGGATTTTCTGCATATCCGGACGGCTTGCAGGCCCAGGTAAACATATATTTGGAGTTATACTGTACACTGAGTACCCACATACATTCCTATCACGGGCAATTTATTCGATATATTTATTGACAGAAAAGCTGGAACTGTGTGAGTTCGTGTCTGAATCAGTGTACATTCCGTGCATATGTCCCTACATTTCAGATGCGTTAAAATTTCGTTCCTAAGCTCGATAATTAGTTATGCGAAGCATCTGCATAAACTCCCCCCTTTTTAATCTTTTAAGAAAACAGAAAGCAAACATCCGGTATTAAAATCCGAATACTCAAACACAACAGAAACAAATCCCGCCGTTGGATAGTACAGTCGAACCCGGCAATAACGACATCGGTTAATGCGACACCTCATCTATAGCGTCAGATATTCTGCGGTACCAATTAATTCCTCACTGTTAACCATAACATTATACTGCTCGGTTATAACAACACTCTTTTGTAACAATACAAAATATTCGCTCCCTTTCATGACGCTATAATCGAGTTCGACTGTATTTTCAACCAGATCTATCTTTTTCCAACCCGCTGCATTTTTTTTTTCAGAGCCGCAATAGAGCCCACCTCAGGCACAGTCCGCCTCATTGTTGAGGTTTCTGTATCACATACATTTAAACACACACACACCCGGCGGAACTCGTCTGAATGAAAACACGTTGGCCAGGAATCAAGCGAAAGTCACCTTTACGTCACTGAGATCTAAGAGTTGTCTAAAACACTTTTCAGTATGGCGCATATATCAACAAAATAAAACGAAAATTTTTTTCTCAGTTCACTGACGATTAGCTTTGATGGAGCAAATACCCTAACAGAAACAACAGTCTTAGGCGATATCGCCAACATGAACATTAGGCCTACTACACATAATGCACAAGTAACGTACACATTATTTTATTCTCGTTTTTTACGGTTTTGAGATGCAAGGACTAGACACCTCTGATGTACTGTATGAAAACAGGGAAATGAGTCTGCGCCTTGTTGCTGACCGGAAGTCTGTATGTCGACATAGGGAGATTGAAGATCACTCTGTTGTAGTCCTTGTCTGTGATGGTTGGATAAAGAGATCGGAAGAGGCAAGATAGATAAAAAGGAGATGTTCTTCACGTTCATTTTGCTTTCCTAGGCAGTAAAGACTTCCGGTCAGCAATAAGGTGCAAACTCATTTCGCTGTTGCCATCCACTAAGTCATGATTGGCTAGGCCTTGCATCTCAAAAACATAAAAAAAAAGAGAAGCAAGTGACGTCTACACTTCACATACAAACCAGATGGATGCATTTGTTATACTTTTCAGCTCGTGGTTATATAATTCGTAATTGGAACGCGGTAATTGTACCGCATCGCCATTAATAAAGCAGGCTATATCTTTACGGCCTCCAGTGTACGAAGTCATCAACCGCTACAAAAACGTGTTAGTATAATCATTGAGTTCCAACAAACTACGTTATTCTACGCTGGCTTTTCTTCCATCCTTAGCGTGCGTAGGAACTTAATCCTTGCCCCTTCTTGCTGTTCAAATCTTTACTAAGTCGTTCATCCCCTCGTATAAGAGTCTGTCTTTGTCAAAAAGAATAGACACAAGAAAGCAGGATTTATGTCGATACACTTTCTGTCCAGGAGACACATCGGCTTACCTCAATTAACTTCCAACAGATCTGATCGCCAGCCAAGTTTCATTTGATACCTTGCATGGCGTCGCTTATACAACCCCTTGCCATCACGAAATGTAGTCGGCAGATTCGTTATTTAGAGATTAAACAGAGCCAGCTGCACCTACTAGTAGTGCGTCACGCTCTCCATTAAGCACAGTTCTTGAAGTGAAAGTCGAAAAAACAAAGTTGAAAATCGCATAATTAAAGCTGGTAACCTAATAGCATAAGTGAATATTGTCATTGCTTAGGATGCAGGTAGCTTAACGTGCCGTGAGGCCGCTTTTTTCAAACAGGTTTTAGACTTTTTTTTTTTTTGGTGAAGGGCCCCGCAGCAGACGCTACGGACGCACCGCAGCCTTAAGGCTTCTTGTGCAACCCTGTGACGGAGATGATGATGATTATTATTATTTTTTGTCCTTTTCCAAGTGATGGATCACCGGTGGAATGAAATTGACAGGGGAAAACCGAAGTGCTCGGGGAAAATCCTGTCCCAGTGCCACTTTGTCCGCCACAAATCCCACATGGACTGACACAGGGATCGAACCCGGGCCTCCGCGGTGGGAGGCCGGCGACTAACGGCCTCAGCCATGGCACGGCCCTAGACTAATTTAGTTCAGTGACATTCCTGCTTCCAAAATGAACATCCTCTGTCCATGTCACATATATAAATAGCTCATGGAAACTGTCAGAACTGTCTGCGCAAGAAATAGGTGGGGGTACCTACCAATTCTGTGCCATTACCAAACCTTCCCGCGGCACGAAGAATGTAATATTGGACTGACCAGGAGATAGACGCTTATGTTCCTCTGCTTAGCAAACCCGGTTTACTTTACCTTGCTGCTACTAATGACGCACAGAAGTGTCTTCACTGACAAGCCGAGATTAAATCTACAGTAGAAGTAACATGTAGGTTACAGATGCTAAATTTACTTTGGCTTACACAAGGCTATTATGTAAATAGTGCAGTTTATATCTTTAGGAATAAATGAGAAAACAACTGGAACTTATAAACAGACACGAGTTAGAAAGGGAAATATGGGGTTTTTGTTCAAAACTGACTTCGTGTAACTGTGTCTGTCCGGATGAAGTAACAGCCGCTTACTGGCCAATACATTCCCTGCCTTTTTAAGATATGTTGCAATGTTCAAAAGCGCACCCATCTTCGTACAGCCTTGCGTCTAAATACTCAGACTTTTCCCGACTGGGCACCGAACGTTTTGCTCTTCCGACCTTACGTATGCTACCAAGCAGTTACGAATAGTAGCAGCAGTCAGCAGTAGTAAAAGTGTAAGTGAATGGACAGCAGCACCGTTACGTATATACAAAATATTTTGCTATCAATTATAGTATCACAGTATTAACGTACAGACGCTCCACGACTTAGGCAATTTCAGACTTACGAGATTTTAAAAACTTAAAAAATTGAAATAAAAAGTTCTCGAAACGTGCACCGAATTTTCCCTTCCAGATATGACAGCACAATAAAACAAAAATGGCGCAAAAATACTGCTGGGCGATAACACGGGCGGCAGGACGGTCACGCTTTGGCAGATCAGTTTCCAGTGTTTTGCAGTTGACCATACACACACCCAATTCCGACTTGTGCTGGACCTTTGGAAATATAACTATTGCTTAAGGCGGAAAGTGTCTGTAGTCATGTGTGGAGAAATTTTGAATTTATTGAGGTCAGCAATTTTAGGCAATTAATGCTATCTTCTGATATGTTATACCGTGTAGTTTATTAAGTACACACTGACGTTACAAGGGGTGCGCTGTGGCGCAGTTGGTTGAGGCACTGCATTACGTGAAGCACGTACAAGCTGGAAGGTCGCGGGTTCAATTCCCGATTTGGTGAGCCCCGAACGGAAATGATTACTAGGGTATCTCGTGGAGGGTAAAGGTGACGGGTGCGTATGACTGGCAACCTAACTATCTTCACGTGCCGACTGTCTAAAAATTCTGAGAGCCTTAACATCCAGGAGCGATAAGGGCACGTCCAGGCCTGTATAGGACAGCTTTGCTGACGTTAGAGATAAAAACTGCTACTTCAATTATCAGCGACTGCTGGAGGCAGCACTTTCGAGTGAAATTCCGGTGCAGGTCTACTCGATTTTACATCCTAGCAAAATTAATCTTCAGATTTTCCTCCGTAGACACCGTATCTCAGTTTTCTGAGAAAGTTTATATCTAATAATTTTCCTTTGAAATTTTAAGAAAATTACTATTGATGTGGAAAATAAAGTTACACAGGAAACATGAGTAGATGAGTTAATAGTTTTGAGCATACAAAGACAGCTTGGAGTTGAAATTTTCCTAGAATTTTGTTACTCTGTCTGATTGGAACCCACTCCTCGACAAGCGCGCCTCGCGACATGCACACAAACCCTAGCAAAACACCCGCAGTGTTGTTAATTAGGACATGGAGCTTGGGCAAGTCTAAGCCTCCTGCAAAACGAGCATTTGAATTGAACAGGATGCCGAGATAAACACTCAGAGACTCGATCGAGGAATTAACCACACACTTTATCTCTACAGAGCATATGATGAGAAGAAATGTCGAGTTGTCGGAGAACTGAGGAATACAGTGCGTGTCGGCAGAAACTCTGAGCGTAAAATCTCCCAGGTATAGCGCCTATACCACATGACAGACCAGATATAAAGATGCTACTAATATTACATATATTAACCCTTTAAAGACGAAACGTATGTTTTGTATAAGGACTCAGTGCGTACCGCGCTGTAAACACTCTCCACTTCGGTTATAAAAACCAATCTCTTAATGTTTTATAAGGCAAAAGTTGCTGTTTGTTCTGGGATCCGTACAAAACACATAAACGCAATGTGGGCACCACGTAGAATTTTTTAATGTTAAACCTCGTCGTATGCAAACTTACCGCTAGGCTTTAAAAGGTTAATAAGATAAGGTTTATTTGCGACATCACGAAATACTGAAATGCTGAACGGATTTTTCAAGATACACATTTTTAGAACGCTTATGATTCGGTATCGATGACAGTCTAATTCATTTAAATAATTCCTTCTCAAATAGTGTTTTTAATAAAAACGGATAAGGTTAAAATTTGGTAGTGCTGCCTCAAGCCGAAACCAAGGGAAGCTAACACATTTCATGTACTTCCCCTGGCCTCCACTTGAGGCAGAACTGTCAATTTCAACGTTTCGCTTCTTATTTACACGTGCTAGGAAGCTTTTGCTTAATATTTACACGTTGCTTATGATCCGTTGACCTCTGAAAGAAATTACCCAACAACAAGGATTAGAAAGTACAATTTTAAGTGCCTGTTCAGATCAAAACGCAGTAATTTTTGTTGATTACATATTTTATTGCTTCTAAGCGCGAATTATTAGTATGGGTACAAATCTTGGATTTTACAGCAAGAGAGAGTGGATTGAATCAGCAAGTTCAATGGTAGGCTCTTATTGCAAGGGTCTTATTACAGGCTCCATAAAAAGCAGGAAATTTGTTGACTACCTCACCGAGTATCAGTTTCTCACGAATGACCCTGTTCAGTGGAACTCCATACGGTTCATGTTTAACCTTTTAAAGCCTAGCGGTAACTTTACATACGACTAGGTATTAACATTAAAAAATTCTACGTGGTGCCCACATTGCGTTTATGTGTTTTGTACGGATCTCAGAACAAACAGCGATTATTTCCCTATACAACATTAACTGACTGATTTTTATAACAGAGACAGAGAGTGTTTACTGTGAGGTACGAACTGGGTCCTTATATATAAAACAGATATGCTTCGTCTTTAAAGGGTAAAGGAATAACAATATAAAAATATATGGTACAGAGGCGATATTTTCCATACCACCCCAGACGGCACCGAAGCCCACCCAACTGCACAATGGATGCCGGGCCTCTGTCCCGGGGATAGAGCGGCCGGGGCGTGGCGTTAACTAACAACCCCATCTAGCGCCCATATTAAAGGTGCAACTGTACTTAACTTGTATTATTAGGATAGACTCGTACACTAAGAAATCACAATATCTCAGGTTTTACACAATTCCCGACACGTTTCGGTGGAGAATTACACAACCATCAGGCGGACCTTTATAGATCACTTCGAAACTACTGAATAAAAACACAGTTTTAGTTACCTAAAAGTTCGTTAAAATCGCTACTGTCCAGCTGATGCACCGCTAAATTCGCATGTCTCTAGGAAAACACTTTAGTGTACGAGTTGCTCCTAACAATACAGATTTAATTCATACATACACGGTATGGACAACTTTAAATTTGCAGAGCTGCACCTATACTTCACCGTCTGTGCCTTCATGCCTTCTTGCAGACCGATCTGTTTTGCTAGGTACATATGTACCACGATTTATTATTTTGATATTTGTCATCCCCGTTGGCTTGTATGATAACTAATAAGTATAGGTCCGTCTCCCAGCCAACAAATTATTTATTAAGGATAAAAGTTTCGATGTTAAAAAACCTTACATGCGACCGGTTTCGGCACTAAGGTGCCATCATCAGGCCTTGCCTTATTCCAAGTAGCACAAATTATTCAAGTTAACAATAGTTGTTAAAAACATATATGCAAGCTAATTGTTTTTCAGAGAAGGCTTTCTCTTTACAATAGATGTTACAATTTTTTTTCATTGGTAAATATATTGAATTAATATTAAGTTTGGGATTTAGTGTGTTTTCTAAGAGTATTGTGATATTTGTAGTTCTTGTTTTCTAATAAGTTGTAAAGTGAGTAAAGTTATTAGAAAACACACTAAAGTCCAAACTTAATATTAATTCAATATATTTACCAATGAAAAAAGTTTTAACATGTATTGTAAAGAGAAGGCCTTCTCTGAAAAACAATTAGCTTGCATATATGTTTTTAACAACTATTGTTAACTTGAATAATTTGTGTTACTTGAAATAAGGCAAGGCCTGATGATGGCACCTTAGTGCCGAAACCGGTCACATGTAAGGTTTTTTAACATCGAAACTTTTATCCTTAATAAATAATTTGTTGACTGTGAGACGGACCTATACTTATTAGTACCACGATTTATATACCTTACGCCTAATACAGAGACAATACATACGCAGTACATATAAAGTAGAATGAACAAGGCGACTGAGGCCACTCAGGTACGGAAATTTATGTCTACAATACGCCTGAAAATTATGTACCTGAAAATAAAGTGGTTCCTACAAGTTAACATGGCCTTTTATTATACTGTACGTTATTTTCATAAAGTATAAAATATGGGTGTATTACAGGAGGTCCGTCTGCCCGTCAATTTCATAGCCGACGCTGCCATTACAGACTAACTTGAATTTGGTACCGGGCGCGGATATAGAGGGTGTGATCTCCAAACATAAGCATAGATGTTAAACACTCAATAATGAGTTGCGGCTGATCAGGCCCCCCACCCGTAGCTCGCGGGCAACACGTTGCCCACGACACTGTGTTATTTTGCCTGCTCAGACGCTTCAAATCAGAAAAGTCTTTATACCCTTTCTCTAGTAAAGCTGAGACAGAACGCCTAATCAACTTTGAAAACTTATGAGCTCTTTATTTACGGAGACACACAGTACGTTAATAATTCAGTTTATAAAAATGAAATAAAAATACCGAGAAACTGGTTATGTGGTGAACTGCATTCTTGTTTATTTTTCTTATTATTACCAGTATGTTTTTACTGCACATAATGTATAGAAAAAAGGGGCAGTTAAACTTATACTCGTAATTATATGTATACTCACTCATTCTTCATTCTGTGCATTGAATTTCATGTTGCCCGCATGCAGACTAAATTTTGCCGAAGTTGCCGGCACCGTAAGAAATGTTCGGCAGTCCTTGTCTAGATGATGAAACTTGTGCAAGGCATAAGTCATATATCAAGATCTTATGAGTAAAGGTCCATTAACTGCTTGTTAATTTCTAACAATGTGATTATAGCGCAATCAACGGCGATTTAAAGCTCAGACGATTCACATTCATGTTATTCAACAATTCTCTTCCAATCACATGATCAAAAGACACAAGGTAAGTGATGACGAAGACGGCAGCCTTGAGAACTTCAAATTCAGCGCGATCATGAATCCGAAATGGGTAAAGATTTGAAAGTACGTATTTGGGGCTTGTTTTATAGTAATCCAACTGTTTCTGTATTCTGGTGGGACAGACCAAAAAATCCCAAGGAAACCGTCGATAAATCTGAGCCGACACTCGTCCGAGATTACCACTGGATTCCACAAGAATACAGTTCTAGAGGTTTAGCGCTACGTGTTATTTCTTTGGTACCTGATCAGGTCCTAAGCTGTAAAAGTTCTAGCCATACCTACTTCTTCCCACAACGTAATACGCAATGACAAAATAGGTCAATCTTCAGGTGGCAGCTATTTTCCAATAGTGCGTCTCCAAGCGAGCATATTGTTATTAACCCTTTAAAGACGAAATGTATCTGTTTTATATAAGGACTCAGCGCGTACCGCGCTGTAAACACTCTGCACCTCGGTTATACAAAATTAACCATTTAAAGCCTAGCGGTAACTTTAGGTATCACCAGGTTTAACATTAAAAAATTCTACGTGGTGCCCACATTGCGTTTATGTGTTTTGTACGGATCTCAGACCAAACAGCAACTTTTGCCTTATAAAACATTAAGAGACTGGTTTTTATAACCGAAGTGGAGAGTGTTTACAGCGCGGTACGCACTGAGTCCTTATACAAAACAGGTACGCTTCGTCTTTAAAGGGTTAATTTGTTAATGTTGTATAAGGCAGAAGTCGCTGTTTGTTCTGAGATCCGTACAAAACACATAAACGCAATGTGGGCACCACGTAGAATTTTTTAATGTTAAACCTGGTCGTATGTAAAGTTACTGCTGGGCTTTAAAAGGTTAAAAATATCTTGAACCCATTTCCAATGTGTTTGTTTCTCAGTTCCTATATTTTCTCCTTTCATAATTCAAGATTTTTAGATAAAGAAGACTCTGAGTCCAAGACAGTCATTTATTACTGGGAATGAAGCAGAAAATTGGACCCTCAGCCCCGCCTGTCTATGATTACTGCTGCTTCCGTAATACTGGAGCAGCAAGCTGCCACAAGCACAACTCGGTTACTGTATGGGTTGCGTCTCTTCTTCCGATTCGTGCAGCAACTTGTCTTCATAATATTGTGGCATCAAATTTCAAACTAACGCTTTTTCATTTTCTACCTTGTCGCTTACACATTCATTCTGCAAGCATAATGATATTTGGAAAAAAAAACTGTTCCATCTGCGCTTATTTTCTTATAGGTTTTCACGACGTCCCACAACATATTATTTCTCATATTTTAATATATGCTTATTACAATTTGAGTTTCCTAAAGTCTCAATAACACTCTGTACCAGTACCCGAAGAATCAAGTCTATAGCGAAGCCCTCGTGTTATATGTTCTAAACAGGCTCATACAATGTAAGCCACTATTTAGTTTTATTCTATATAAACAACAAATACTAACTATACACATGTTAAATTATTGCTTCAATATCGAAATTTGTCAACAGTCATGTTTCATGATCATATTGTTTATCGAGTGTGTAAAAAATGTTACATTCGACTGATTAATATGCTTGCAAATTACAATGTAATGTTTTTCCTGCTGTCGATTCAATGAATGAATTATTGCTGTTAAATTTGCAACTGTTTAAGCCTTTAACCCTTTAAAGTCAAAGCGTATCTGTTCTATATAAGGACTCAGTGCGTACCGCGCTGTAAACACTCTCCACTTCGGTTATAAAAACCAATCTCTTAATGTTTTATAAGGCAAAAGTTGCCGTTTGTTCTGAGATCCGTACAAAAAACATAAACGCAATGTGAGCACCACGTAGAATTTTTTAATGTTAAACCTGGTGGTACGTAAAGTTACCGCTAGGCTTTAAAAGGTTAATGAATCGTACAAAAGCTGAAATAAAGTTTGAAGTTGAAATTAGGATGTACAATAGACTGTCGCAGTTATTTCAATATAGCTGTCCGGAGCAGGTTATCGTAGCAGGAACGTTCTAGACTCGTATTCGATAGGTATCCAGTTCGAATCTCGGCCGAGGCAGCGGAAATACTTCCTGGGTTTCTTCAAGGTTTTCGTCATTTCGACAAGGATAGGATACAACTGGCACATGCCACTCTCCCTGCCTTCCACAGCATCAGTGACCAATGAACCCGTCGTCAACGCTATACGATGTAGTCTTAGTTAGTGACATTGGAGTGAATGACTCGGAAAAGTACCTGCTAAAGACAGCCGTACGTTCAGAGGTCTGTCGTCATACCGTACTCGACACACTGCATTACGGTATGCTAGTGTTGCTAACGTATCACAGATTTTTCAGACGGCAGTGCTGCTATTCCTGATCAGAGGAACACAACGCATGTAGTGTTCTTCGCACAACCGGCATAATATTAATAGTGATTTTCAGCAAAACAAACACATCTCTGTCTATAATGTTTCCTTTTGTATTCGAATTACGTGATTAAATTTAAAATGTTGGGTGCGCAGTGGCGCTACAAGCAGGAAGGTCGTGGGTTCAATTCCCGATGGTGTCATTCAGATTTTTCATTCACTTCATCCTTCCGACCGCACTATGGCCCTGGGGTCGATTCAGCCTCTTATATAAATGAGTACCAGGGATGTCTTCTGGGGGTAAAGGTTGCCGCTACGTAGGGCTGACAACTTTGCCACCTTCAGGTATAGAAATTATGGGCTCCTGAATCTGGTTGGGCCCTAACGGCCTGTCCAAGCCTGTATAGGGTTAGCTTTACCTGTTAGTTTACCTATTACCTTTTACTGTTAAAATTTGCACATCTAACCAACAGACTTCAAAATAATGCTTAAACAAACCGGAATAAAGCAGCTGACTTGTCGTATTTGTCTTCCAAAAAGATGCTGACACCGAGTCAAAAAATACTGAAACCTCCAAGACTCAAAACAGCACCCCATTCTCTGGTCTCATCAAACTAAGCAGAAGTAAATACATTTTCATGAAAGGCATTTAGGTACACGCCAAAATAAACATAAAACCCCTTCAGCAGAATGACAATCAGTAATTTTAATACCGTAATATATCACCACCTCCACAGAAGCGGTCTGTACACATAGAAGCCTTCGTTATATACATATCGAACATAAATCAGGTTTCGATCTCATCTTCTAAGACAGTCTTGTTCCGATTCGTACAACAACTTGTCTTCATAATATCGCATTATGGCCCGAGATTTATTAGCTAATGCATCTTCATTTCCTTCATGCTAGATAACACCCTCATTCCATAGATTTATTGATGTTTATAAACACACACACACACACAACATACATAAATTACAGCAAATCTTCATATTGCACTTTACTGCTCCTAGATTTTTAACAATTGCGTGAGATATTTCCTGTATCACTACTTACGCATCACACACTGTACTCCTATTTTATAACCAACTAACTCCATGGAGCAGAGGCCTTCTTGAGAAGCTAACAGTTTCTCAGCTAGTCAAGAAATTCCCCGAATTTTATGGAAACCGAAGGTTCATTACCGCATTCACAAGAGGCCGCCACCTGTCCCTATCCTGAGCCAGCTCGATCCAGTTCATGCCCCCATCCCACTTCCCGAAGACCCGTCTTAATATTATCCTCCCATCTACGCCTGGGTCTCCCAAGTGGTCGCCTTCCCTCACGTCTCCCCACCAAAATCCGGTATGCACCTCTCTCCTCCCCCATACGTGCCACATGCCCCGCCCATCTCAGTCTTCTCGATTTGATTACCCGAATAATATTTGGTGATGAGTACAGGTCATTAAGTTCCTCGTTATGTAGTCTTCTCCACTCCCCTGTCGCCTCGTCCCTCATAGGCCCAAATATCCTCCGCAGTACCCTATTCTGGAACACCCTCAGTCTTTGTTCCTCCCTCAGTGTGAGAGACCAAGTTTCACACCCATACAGAACAACACGTAAAATTATAGTTCTGTATACCCTAATCTTTGTGTTTTTGGATAGCAACGTGGAAGAAAAAGATTCTGCACCGAATGATAGCAAGCATTCCCCGACTACTCCTGTTTTATAGCTCACAATAAAGAGCGGTACTTGCAAATGCAGTGGAATTTCCGTACTTCAGCTTTTTAATTCACGCAGAACAGTCAATACGAGATCGCTTGTAGACATTTTGATACGATTCACTGACGGACAGAACACTTTGTCGGAAGGTCTCTACCAACCTAGTACTATAAACAGACAAAATATACATGCAGCGATTGGAATTGACAATTTTAGACCTAGAATGATTCAATGTCTATGTCTAGATCTAGCAAGTGGTCCTTTCCACTCCGATTTCCAGAGTAAAAATTTCCTATGTTCATTTTCACGCTTATTTAGTAGCTCGTGTTTTAAAATTTCTATTGAAGCCAAGTCTTGTGCGAACTGAATTCGTAAGTAACAGGCCATACACATCTGCCTGTCTGTCGTATCATCAGTTACTCAGAACTATTTAACATTTTTCGGTGATTTTTTTTAGATACAGTATGTCTAATGCGAAAAGTGTCTACCCAATTCCGTTTTAGTACGTAATGATTTAGCGTCTATTAGCTTTTACTATTTCAAATTTAAATCAGACTGTATAATTTTCAAAATGATTTTTCGTATACAGTATCCCTAAATGGCGTATAGGCTACTAAGAAGAACCATTATGTTTCCAGCATAAGTTGACACACTGAACTATGAGGTTAAATATAATGTCAAAATCCATGCACGTGTGTATAATGTTCGGACTAGGGACTTCGGGATATGGCGTACAGCAGTATTACATATTGGTAGCCCAGAGTCCGACAAACCTTCCTCAATAGAAAACGTTACGACAGCTGGTTCCACCGAAACACTGACACGAAACTAGCACGCCACACGGCTCCATATCCAAAAAGACCATATTCTCTAGCACTCAGAGCCACTACTAGCAGCTACAACAGCAAGTGTTTTTATATTAGGCCTATATTCCTACTGCTGATGTCTTTACCAGCAATACGCGTGTAGGATCTGTGTATTATGAACTAACATCAAGATTAACGAGAGAAAAAATATCAAAACAACCCACAAAATCTGTGCACAGAGCCTTCCTAAATGCGTTTTCTTTTTGTGGCTCGAAGAATCAAATCTCCATTCTTCTAACACGTAAGCCAAATTTTAACACAGAATTGACCAGTTTTATGTCGTTTTCACCGTGCATTGTCACTACGCAAGTAAAGTCACCAACAAATGCACTTTTTAATCACTGTTATTTCCCGACATGTTTCGGCGTCCAGTGACGCCATCATCAGGGGGTATACACTGTGACTAGCACAGGATGTCCATATGGTTTATAACAGTCTTAAGTTTTGCAGTTATTATTGGAACCATTCCCCCCCCCCCCCCATAGTGTCTAAGTGAACTACAAAACTTAAGACTGTTATAAACCATATGGACATCCTGTGCCAGTCACAATGTATAACGCCTGATGATGACGTCACTGGACGCCGGAACATGTCGGGAAATAACAGTGATTAAAAAATGAATTTGTTGGTTACTTTACTTGTACAGAACTGAGTGTTCTAATTTCCTGCAGCCTTACAGTGTCAAGTGATATATATGTGCATACGCACTTCACGATTTATCGTTCAAAAACACCAAACACGCTCCACAGAGTGATTCGTTAGATTTAAAAATAAAAAAAAAGATTCGTTTACTGATTTATGCGTTTTTAAATTAATTTGAAAAACTCTTCACTTGCTAAGGTTATTTTGCTTTGTCGTCTAAAGAAGAGTGAATATATGTGGAGCACTAATGGAATGATACTCACAGGGAAAAACCAAAGCAGTAAGAGAAAAACCTGTCCTTATAACACTCTGTTCACCACAAATTCCACACACACTAGCCTCTGATCGAAAACGGATCCCCGGGATAAATGGCTGGCTCAGCCATAGCACGGTCTTTAATTTAGGCCTGTACAGGTACAGAATGTGTTTTCTTATAAGTAAGAACCGGGTTAATATTTCGAAGTATTAGACTGCCTTCAACTTCAGGATCAAGCAGTCTTAGGTTTGTACAGACAGGGGGCTGTTTTGATAATGGCAGCAGTCTATCTCGTTTAGAGACAGCAGATTTATCTAGCTGGTGATTAAGCGTCTTTGCTATCATTCGGTGCAGAATCTTTTGTCTTCCAGGTTGCTATCCAAAAACATAAAGATTAGGGTATACAGAACTATAATTTTGCCTGTTGTTTTGTATGGGTGTGAAACTTGGTCTCCCACACGGAGGGAGCAATACAGGCTGAGTGTGTTCGAGAATAGGGTGCTGAGGAGGATATTTGGGCCTAAGCGGGACGAGATGAAAGGGGAGTGGAGAAGACTACATAACGAGGAACTTAATGACCTGTACTCATCACCAAACACTATTCGGATAATCAAATCGAGAAGAGTGAGATTGGCGGGACATGTAGCACGTATGGGGAAACAAAAAGGTGCATACAAGATTTTGGTATGGAGACCTGAGGGAATGCGACCACTTGGGAGACCCTGGCGTAGATGGGAGGATAATATTAAAATTGATCTTCAAGAAGTAGGATGCTGCATGGACTGGATTGAGCTGGCTCACGATAGGGACAGGTGACGGGCTCTTGTGAATGGGGTAATGAACCTCCGGGTTCCACAAAATGCAGGGAATTTCTTGACTAGCTGAGAACCTGTTAGCTTCTCAAGAAGGCCTCTGCTCCATGGAGTTAATTAGTTAGACTAAGCGTTTACTGCTCAAGGTACACTCTGTAAGAAGTTTTTAGACCAGGTATTTTGAAACTGTAAATAACTGTTAGAAAGTATCAAAACACAGTTACACGCCACTGATACAGATAAAGAAAAGTGCCGCGAATGATTTCGGATTTCTCTGTTCGAAGAAAACGTAGAGCAGCATGAGATCCTACTTTAGCAATTTCGATACTTACATTGCAATAGCTAACCACACGTAGCAATACTGTTTGAAAGTTAATCTTCTGGTTAAGAAATCTCCTATGGCCTTCACTGTCGTGTTATAAAAAGAATTCTAGCCGAAAATTTCTTGGACCACTTAAAAGTAATTCACATCTTCACATTCCATTTCTCTATAACCTGTTTCAGTACCACACTCCCATCTATGCCTAGATCTCATAAATAACCTTTCCTATTCACGTCCTCTCCGCCAGAACTTTGTATGCATTTCTGATTGACCTGACCGTGCTAGTTGCATTTCCCTCCAATTTTGTCGTCTCTAATCCAATGAAATTATAAACCTAATTGCTATCCAGTTTTTTCCATGCTTGTTCCAGGCCTACGTTAGGTTCTAACATTCTGCTCAGCACACCGCTCTCAGACAGCAGCAGTCTAGTTTCTTTGCTTCTAATTTCTTCTTCCTTCAAAGTTTATCCCAGATTATCCGGTGTGCCACGTACACTCAGAATTACACCCCAAGACCGAGTTTGTTGGCTTCAAACTTTCTGGGGACAGAACTTGCAGGGACTGATGGCGGTATGATAAGTACGCGTAATGGGAACGCACACACACACACACACACACACACACACACACACACAGCGTCTAAGCCTCCGAACAAAACACGTTAACGACCACAGATATTAGACTGACAGTGTACACACACACACACACACACACACACACAGTGAATTCTATTAACAGACATAATGTTCGTATTAGAGACGCAAAGTAACTGGACCTAACCACAGCATATGATAAAAAGCAGCGTCCAAATTAGACGCTTGCGTAAACATAAATTTACGTACACACATCATAAGTACAAGCACGTGCAGACTTATGAATAAATACACAATGCTAATGAGATACGAGGTCTCTTTTTCGAAAATAAAGAAACGTTGCGTTATATCGTTTACACAGTGTAATAATATTTTTAAAAGTCATTAAAGACGTTTAAACTTTATTTATTACGGTTTAATTCAAAATTTGTTAATTTTTTTCTCATACAAACAGTCAAGCCTCTAAATCTTTTTCCAAAGTACGTCAGTCACGTGCTACCGCAACCCAAGTTAGAAATTATTGCATCTTTTTCGTAAAATGACCGTGAATCAAGCTGTGTTCCATGCATGATTTCAGACTTCAGCCTTCCTAACCTAAGACCAAAAATATTGCCTTATTGGCCGAATTACAACCCGAGTCACTAGCTTCTTGTGGTTAATTTGTTTCACTTATTGCGTACAGATATAAGGGCGCACGTTATGACTACCATTTTACACAACGGGGCTCTTATGTATGTTTAAACCAAGAAAAATTATCCGTTATTATATTACATAATGGGTGACTTTACTTACGAGCACACTACAGTTTCTGAGAGCACTATCGCTATAGAATTACCGGAGCCATGAAAGAATGTTTTCTCCACAAGCAAACGTAGGCCCTGCACGTTAGTATACAGCACTGCCATCGATGGAACTGTTGACCTATGGTCGCGGAAGTTATTTGGCATACACCCTATTGGAATATGGTTTTACAGAAACTACACTTTACGTAAAATTTACAAGTCTGGTACAGAGAGGTCAGTAAATTTCTCTGCTTTTTCTCCCCTTAAATGCACATGGTTACAATAGCTTTCTTCCTTCGAACTCATTCATATACTGTTATATGAGGGAACAAAATGTGCTTTGCTGAAGTTATTCTCAGTCATGTAGCATTTATTGCCGATAGCTGTTACGAACAGCTAGAAATATGGCAGCAATAAACGACAGTCAGAAGTGCCTATGCTGCATTAGGTATCACAGTTTCTACCTTTTAATTCAAAAAAGTTAAATTACTTTCACGTCCAGCGAAACTGACTGAAAATAACGTAGTAATCTGTAGATAGTGTGGGTAGTCGGTGCAGCTGTGACTTAAAATGTTCCTCAGGGAAGTATGCGAGTGTATCAATGGTAATGTCAAATTTTCCATCGAAATTTTAAGGGGTTTAACTCTGGTTCGCTGTAGAACAGGCACCATGAATATACCCTAGTCATTCTACTGCGCGTTCTAATTCATGAGACTTACACCTGGTTATCACTGTCATTTACTCAGCACCACAACCGTTCGTACTTGGCCGAGTCATATTTCCAGCTGTTACTCTCCTGTGTCTCAACACAGAGGCCTGGGTTTTCCCCTTCGGGTGTCCAAGTAGGACACGTAGTTGACATAGCGGCCCTGAAATAAAAGAGACTTCCGCAATATATTCGTTACCCCTTCAACAATTACTGGCCAGTGTTCCACAATCATTCATCTAACACGAGAGGATTGACAGCAGGAAAACTGGAAGCCAATATTGACATGGGTGTTACTGTCAACCGCAAGAAATGATATACTTGTTTTATGTTGGGAAAAATGTATTGAACAAGGCGACTATGTCGAAAAATAAGTATGTCAATTTGTAGCTAAAATATTGTACTTAAGTTTCTCTTTTCATTTGTTTAAATACATAGTTTCCTTTTCCAGATATTTCACTGTGTGTATTACTTATCAGCCAACCCTCGTAATAACGTCAACAGATGTTACACGTTTCGGTCATATTGACCATCTTCGGGCACTAAATGCATGACTTTAAAAAAAAAAAGTAAAAATGCACAACGATATTTTAAATTTGCAAGATCTCACAAATTATGCAACCTATTGCAAACCTTACGTAGCATCAGAATGTAAATATTTTGTATATTTCTCTTATGTGCTTGTTCATTATACGTCCTTCCTCTTGTTTGTAAAAGTTATTAAAATTCTTATTTAGTTTGAGTATTTAGTAGCCTGTTGTATTTAAGGGCAACCGTAAGTTCTCTTAAAATCTACAGGTGGTTGCTATGCCTGGGATAAATATTTTTGTATTAATATTCCGAACAAAATAATACTAGTAATAAAAGCATTTTGCGCGCACGCAGTCGCGCAGTTGGTTGAGGCACCGCACTACAAACAGGAAGGTCGCGGGTTCGATTCCCGATGGTGTCATAGGAATTTTTCATTGACATAATCCTTTCGGTCGCACTGTGACCCTGGGGGCGACTCAGCCTCTAACAGAAATGCGTACCAGGAGTATTTTCTGGGGGGTAAAGGCGGCCGGTGCGTAAGGCTCACAACGTTACCATCTTCATATGCCAATTGTCTAGAAATCCGGGAGGCTGAACCTCCTGGAACCCTAACGGCCTCTCCAGGCCTATAATGGGATAGCTTTACCTTTGATTTACCTATACGTATTTTTCTTTGGTTACTCGCGTTCTTCTTGTATTAGTTTCCAGTGCAATTTTACTAGATTACGCCTGTAGACGAAGTTTCTTCGCGTTATTTGTATTGCGTTTTGTTGGTATATAATTACTTTTTGGAAAATATCCTGTCATTAAATAGTACTGTAAGTGTGGTTATTGGGGGACTGTTATCTAGAAACCGTAGTTGCACGGAGACATGGCCACACCACATCGGAATTACGTAAATAACTCTCGCAGAAAATTGCAGTACAAATTCCAGTGTCACAGGACTCACTGGTCAGCTCTCTAGCGATGTAACGTCACTCTTTCAGCCACAATGCTCTTATAAACACAGCGTAAGAGAACACATATGGAGTGGAAGAAACAGATTCTAGCTGTACTATAGCGTCGTTGTTATAGAAAGTCTGAAGAAATCAATCAAAGTACCAGTCAATTTAGCAAGTATTTATGGTAAGATTCAAACCCAAGGCCCCCCCCCCCCCCATTATAAAGCACAAATGTTAACCACTCAACCTCAAATTTCACTCCTAAAGGTAAAAATGTCGCACGCATTTCAAAGTTTCTGTTCTTCTTTCGGATGCAAGATTTTTCGAAAATCGTGACAAAAATATAATGGTTTGGACCAGGACAAAGCGGATCACTTATCTGAGAATTGTTTATCACAGTCTGTGCAGAGCAAATGCTAAAGTTAATTGGAACCCCCGTAATGTGGTGCAGTCTACACTATACAGCTATAAGATGGGAACGTAACATTTAATATGAGTGTCCGTGTCATCTTTCGTGGTGACGTGACAGGTAGATAGAATCGGTAGCAAGTCTGCGACCCGCGTCAGTTTAGGAAGGTAGGTTCCTATTACCCATCGCCGACTCCCCCCCCCCCGCCCCCCAGTATTATTAACCAAGTTACCCCTATGCTGCACACTTTGTGCAAAGCACTCATAGAACTACGCACGACAGAAGAGACGGTTTTGACACTGCGTGTGGCCAGTACACAAATTTCATTAAACTACGTCTCCAAAACCATTGTACGGAATGTTAACTATAGAAACGAAACCGACTAATCAATACGGTATATGATACTTTGTACAAAACAATATTCAACATATAAAATACAGTGCAATATCAAAGGTATTTCTTTTCTTTAAAGATAAAGCTGCGTCCGTGCACAACATTAAAACATAAGTGAAAGAGAACGTACAGCTCCACGAAATTTTAAACTCGGCAAAAGCTGGAGGTTAGTAGCGAGCCTCACTCCAAGGCCGTTCTACCCCGGTTCAAGAGCCCACGGTGCGAACTGAATAGAAACCTGACTGTATTCTTGTACAGCACAGAAGATCTGTGAGCAAAGGAATGCCCTACAACAAAAATTTGTCGTTAAAAATTGTGACATCCTATGTCACACGTTCTCAATTGTCAACGTCTCTACTTCCTATTTGCCAACTTCGCTAGCTGATTTCTTCATTAGTGTTTGGATTTAGATATAGTCTTCCCGTATAACTCTCTTTCACAGGTTTAACAAGTTCCCCTTAAATAACAAATGTCTCCATTCCTTCCCGTTTCAATTCCGGGGATCCAACTCGTAGCCCATCAAATTTAAAGACTTAAATATTTAAGGCCCCATTCTAACCTTCTGAATCACACTGAGGGATATAAATCAGACTTAGGAGGTCCAATATTTAAGTCTCAAAGGAGTACAATCTCCGGTTTGCTGGTGGAATAAGAAGGAATGAGATGACTTTTAATGCCAGGCACACTTCTCTTCCGTAACCTGCAGTGGAATGCGATCAATTAACAGAATATCGCAATACATTACGTGCCCCTTACACGAAGTCTATAAAACTAACTTACAGCGAGGACTTAATACGATTCTTCAGTGTCTCCGTACGGTTAATCGTGGATAGATTTCGACCAAATGTATTTTAATGTGTATGCACGAAAAGTTATTGGGAAATTTTAATTTTGGCATTTGATATTGACCTCGTACGTGACCGTACTTTGCGATATTGACTGTTCAGGGATCGAACACGGACCTCCGAATACTTTTATTTGCAGAGCACAAAATACAGGCCTAAGACGACGTTTTCCCTTAGCAGGTTTTTGCTTCTGTACTAAATGTCATGGATGTAAATGTGAATTGTGTACAGAGAAACAAATTGTTTTCCATTGCAGATCCTTGCTCCAGTCATGACATTACGCTGCTCATGAAATTCATATTGTATGGTACAAATTTTCATTCTAATCCATTTTTCAAATAACAATTCTGCATTCAACAATTTACAAGTAAGTTAACTAATTTATGTGCTCTGTGTTGGAATCTATGCGAAATGCATTTGTGTGCATTGAGAAACATGTGGAACACAAGGTTCGCTAAAATTGCTTTGTATTTCTAGTAATATTTTAAACCTTTAAAGACGAAGCATATCTGTTTTATATAAGGACTCAGTGCGTACCGCGCTGTAAACACTCTCCGCTTCGGTTATAAAAACCAGTCTCTTTATGTTTTATGAGGCAAAAGTTGCTGTTTGTTCTGAGATCCGTACAAAACACATAAACGCAATGTGGGCATCACGTAGAATTTTTTGATCTTAAACCTGGTCGTATGTAAAGTTACCACTAGGCTTTAAAAGGTTAATATCCTGCTTTATTAATGCACAGATATATTAACTCCAAGGTGTTTCATTAAAATGTTTCATGCTATTTTAATGACACATTTTGCTAGTATAACGAGCATACAATTTTGGCACCTACATGTGCTAGGCAGATGGCTTTTTAAGCAAAAAGAACCTGAAAAACAGATACCTGATTCCTGAAATTATGAAAAAGAATTCATACGAATAATAATGCAAAAATTGGCTGCACAACTTCTAAATGTAAAATTAAATATTAAATAGCGAAAATGCAGACACATGATTTTGATTATAAACAGAAACTGGCGTTTAATACACTTGAATACTCACGGACTACACATTATGCAAAAGACATAGGAATCAAAATGAATACAAACTGACAAGCTTCACGCTACTAAGTAATTATTTTGTATAATATAAATTCTATAGCAGGGTGTGTTTTCAAAACTTTAGCCTCTAGCTCTTGAGCTGGTCAAGAAATATCTGGTTCTTATAAAACTGTTTCTTCATTGACACGTTCACAATAACCTTATAATGGATATTACATCAAAACAGTTGGGACGTATTTATGTCTTCTTAAACAATATTTTCAAAAATGCATTTAATATTATCCGCAATTTGAGGTTATATCTCCCAAGTCATCTATTCCTTTCAGGCTATAAAATTAAAATTTTTCTTGCAAGTTTTTCATTTCCCGTCTGCTTAACAAGCCTTGCACATCACATCGTTTTTGAATTAACCTTTTAAATCCTAGCGGTAACTTTACGTATCACCAGGTTTAACATTAAAAAATTCTACGTGGTGCCCACATTGCGTTTATGTGTTTTGTACGGATCTCAGAACAAACAGCAACTTTTGCCTTATAAAACATTAAGAGACTGGTTTTTATAACCGAAGTGGAGGGTGTTTACAGCGCGGTACGCACTGAGTCCTTATATAAAACAGATACACTTCGTCTTTAAAGGTTTAACATTCGAACCAATAACAGGTGAAGAGGATAAATTACGGTGCTCATCATTATGTAACGCTCCTGCCTCTGCCCTTACCCTAACTTCAAATAGGCCTACTCTCCATATAACAACTGAAGGTGTTGTAACAAATTTCTGTGTATCGCGACATGAAATAAGCACTGTGCCTTGCGTCCCGAAACTACTTGCATGTTGATTGCCTCCAATAGGAATGGAGCACTGCACTTTCCGACGAAATGAATGAATAAGAGGCAGTAGTGACACAGATTGCTAGCCAGTCAGCTAGTCTCTCTGCAGAGATGAATAAAACACGAGTTACATGGAACTCTACATAAACTTACTCCAACGCCACGCTATGCATTGCGATGATACAGAGTACCAGGACTATGCACTGTATATATCATCCAGCTATCCAACTTTACTGCAAATCGCGAATGATATCACGTTTCGATAGAGAATGGCTCCTAGGTCTTTGTCAAATTCGGTATTACGTGACAAGGATAGATAAAGAGGGACTGTAATCATACGCGTGACGTAGATGAGTTACTAGCAGCGCGTTCTATCAAATACTGTGGTTCTAATCTGTATCACGGGTAGGCCGTGGCGCTGTTTGTTCAGGCACTGTGATACAAGACGGGAGGTCGCGCGTTCAATTCCCCACGGGTTTCTCATCGACATTATCCTTCCGGTCGCACTATGACCCTGGGGTCGACCCAGCCCGTGACAGAAATGAGTAAAAAGCTATCCCATTACAGGCCTGGCAGGCCTTTAGGGTTCCAGGAGGTCGAGGCTCACAGAGTTCTAGACAATCGGCACATGAAGGAGGTAAGTTTGTTAGACCTACGCACCGGCCGCCTTTACCCCCAGGAAATATCCCTGGTACTCATTTCTGTTAGAGGCTGAGTCAACCCCAGGGCCATAGTGCGGCCGGAAGGATTATGTCGATGAAAAATTCCAATGACACCATCGGGAATCGAACCCGCGACCCTCCGACAACAGAAATAAGTACCAGAGATATTTCCTGGGCTTAAAGGCGGCCGGTGGGTAGGACCCTGACAACCTTACCACCTTCATGTGCCGACTGTCTAGAAATCTGGGAGCCTCAACCTCCTGGAACCGTAAGGGGGTCTGTCCAGTCCTGTAATGGGATAGCTAAATTTTATGAGAAGCCACCCTTGAGAATACAAGATTATGGTCACGTGAAGAAGGTTGGATTAAAGATAAAATGAGTTTAAAGTTCGGCTTTTTTGTGGTGTTTCACATAAGCCTTCTCTGTTGCACTATTTAGGCCTATATAAATATAGCGTGAAAAGAGGAGTGGTGATGATTTAGTGGTAGAGATGTGAATGAGTTCTTCAAACGCAGTAACAGATAAAAAGTCTCACACCGAAGTGAAGGCAACAGATAGAATCCTAGCAATAATTTATTTCAAGTCGTCCCTTTGCGTATAATTCAGGTAACAAATATATTTTGGAAGAATATGCCACCGCCATGTGAAGGGTAGGTGGTGGCAACAGGTTCATTCGAAACGTCGATCTTTAACTCCCAAGGTTACGTCAGTGGTCTTCGTATACTCTGCTACAGAATATTTATGTCCAGCATATTCAACGTGGTTTGAAAAGTTACATAAAATTTTCTACCCGAAAGCAAGAAACCATCTGCAAGGACATCACTGAGATGCACTTTCTGTTTCCTGTGGCGCTACAGCCCCATCCGGGTCTAATACGCCTAATTACTGAAGTTTCTACATCACATTTAGATACACACCATATGGGACTCTTCTGAGCTAGCGATCAACCCGTCGCAGAGGCCGCTACCTACCCAACACAACACACACACACACACACACACACACAAGCGAACATCCATGCTGTCAGCGGAATTTGAACCCGCGTTGCCAGGAATCAAGCGGCTGCAGACCTACGCCTTAGGACTCACGGCCACCGGGAGCGGCTATATGGGCCTTACTAGAATAAATTTTTAAGGCGGGAACTGGATTCATCTGGCACAGCAAAGAGCTCAGTAGCTAGCTTCAGTAAACATGGTAATTAAACACACGCTTTTATAAAGGGACGGGAGTTTCTTCACCAGCTGAGGGCCTGTCAGTTTCTCAGGAAGACACTGCTCTTTTGAATTACTTGATTACTTAAATGTTTTTATGAGTGTTATTAATCCGGGCTACACTCAATCTACCTAGCCTTCTGCTTAATGGGCACCGATGATCTGTCCCGGGGAGAGGTGGGGCGAGGGTAAATACGCCTGGACCGTGACGCAGACCACTTACCCCATCTAGTGTCGAGGTTAAGAATGACTGGATTTGCACCTCTGCTCCCCCTGTGTGCCTTCATGCCGTGTACAGGTATAACTACCTTTAACTTTACCTTTGCTTTTCTTGTTATATCAAACTCAGAATATCACACAGTAGTTCTGCTCTGATTTATTGTTCTATTTTAAATCTCTGACAGGCTCAATTTTCACAGCCGCGTGAAGTAAGTTTGTAGCGACTTGGAAATGTGGGATTCAATTGTAACGCTGTTCGCGCCTTCCCCCAGTTCAGTTCAGCGACGCGATAATTAGAGCAAGTTCGCTCCCAGCAATACCGTCCTGTCTACAGCCCTAATGGATGCACTGTATATTCAAGCGCCGGTTCCAGAACGCGATGATTAATAAAATCGCGTGTTACTCTTTGTTTGAGCGTCGTGTCTGCGTTCCATCTGAAGGCTAAGCAAGTAAAGAAAATGATTTTCTAGTGCCTTCCTCATCATCATTTCCGCCTTCCCTTTCTTGATTCTCTTCCAATATTTTTGTACACTATGGTACCTCCTACACTGGGGCCACGGAAAGGCGTCCCGTGAATATTCAGAATGTTGACACTTGAGTTTTTCCGTTCAATATCAACTATCTTATCTCCCCCCCAGCCTGCGCTACATCAGACAGCCATCCAGAACGGATTGTCTCTACGAACATTCATTGAATAGAATGACTCAATAAATGAGGCAGGATGCTGGAGTGGGAAGCCTAACGCTTGAAAACATGTGGAGGGAGATGGTCCAGAGCAATTCTTTCCATGGCCTCAGTATAGATGCTAATAAGCACAATTTAAATCCCAGACATACCAGACCGTGATTCTGTCTTGCCATATATCACATCGCACATTGACGCCGGGAAGGTAGCCAGCAGGAATCTGCGAGCTTGGCGCCTGCAGACGAGTGGGGAGAGAAAAAGGTCCGTTATTAGCATACTCGCAAGCCAAATTGAACGTCCCTCTTATCTCAAGGAAATACAGCGGTACTGTGCCTGGCCTGTTGTTTTCAGATAAGGCCATATTTATCTTATCCTCTACGGCAGGCTCCGACGGGCTCGCATATCCTCTGGACTGCCTTATTAGAGCTGATGTCACCTTCATCGGTGACACGTACGCCCAGGGACTTCCAACTATGATAGCAAGAGTAGCGCATATTTTCGCTGAAATGCTAATCTTTATCATCGTATTGTTGCCACGGTAAGTAATAACGGGGTCCCTGTTTTCTGTTCGGCATTTTCCGCCTTCATGTTCACTGACTCTTAACCTTTTAAAGCCTAGCGGTAACTTTACATACCACCAGGTTTAACATTAAAAAATTCTACGTGGTGCCCACATTGCGTTTATGTGTTTTGTACGGATCTCAGAACAAACAACAACTTTTGCCTTATAAAACATTAAGAGACCGGTTTTTATAACCGAAGTGGAGAGTGTTTACAGCGCGGTACGCACTGAGTCCTTATATAAAACAGATACGCTCTGTCTTTAAAGGGTTAATGAAAGGTTTCCCAATATAAAATTTTATATGCATGTAGTGGATCTCCCACTATGTCACATGTTCCATCTACATTATCATCCTTTATTTAGTAACCCCAAGAACGATAAACAAAACGCAAAAGTCACGGAAATGCTAATTAGGTCATTTACGAACTGGAAGGCCGAGGAGTACTAATTAAATTCCCTGCAGAGAGACAACAGAGTTTTGTGGGGCCCAAGCGGCCTCTTACTGAATGAGTACCGGGGATCCTTCCCCCTTAATTAAAGCAGCCGTAGCATACAGCTGACACTCACATCCATCTGGTGCCGAAGCTAAGAATTCGTGGAGCTGTAACTCCACTCTCCGTATTCCTTCATGATGCATTGCTTCATTAAGCACACAGAGAATTTTGTATTTATTTAAGTAGTTCTCAATCCTCTGTCATTTACAGCCCTCACTGTCGAATATTTCCCTTCTCTACCTGTCAACTTCGCTTTTCGTATAATTTATCTCTGTTACGTTTAATCCAGTCTAAATTTCCTCGCGTTAACTATCCTAATTTCATACTACAGTTTCTTCAGCGACAACTTGATACTTACTGAAATGAGCAAGAAAGTCTCTAATATTGTGGATCCTAAGATGCAACATGGTATTTAACCTTTTAAAGCCTAGCGGTAACTTTACATACGACCACGTTTAACATTAAGAAATTCTACGTGGTGCCCACATTGCATTTATGTGTTTTGTACTTATCTGGGAACAATCTGCAACTTTTACCTGACACGTCATCAAATCATGGGTTTTTTAAACTGAGGTGGAGAGTGTTTACTGCGCGGTACGCCCTGAGTCTTTATGTTAGACAGAATTCTTTTCGTTTTTAAAGGGTTAAATTATATGTGCCACCGAACACGATTCTGTTATAGTTTAACCTGCTACACACCCGGAGGATTCGTTGTTCGAATCCCGGCAGGGGAAAGATATTTTTCTCTTCTCTAAAACGTCCAGATCGATCCCGGGGCCCACCCGTCCTTGTATGCAATGGATAGCGGTATTCTTTCGCGGGGGTAAAGCGGATGGGGCGTGAAATGAACCAGTCACCGCCACCTAGCGCAGAGGTTAAGAATGAGTGGAGTTACACTGTCGCTCCACCTGTACGACTTCATGGTGTCGACAAGGAAAACTTTACTATTTACTTCACACCTTATAATAAATGACTTCTGTAAGCTAAAAGCAATGGTTCTAGACATATCGCGATTAAACAGTCCCCTGTAAAGCCCCGATATTTCTACTTCCCTTTATGCACAGTAATGGATGGATTGACTACCCTGTCTTAAAAGTGGGGAAACAGTAAATACAGTAGGCGAATCAGGAGAACAAATATGGATGTATGTGCGCCTGACTGGGACCAGTATGTCCCTAATACTGACCAATTCTTAAACTCTCTTTGTTCCCTAATACAGTGCACTGGTTTTATTTCTTGCACCATATGTTAATTCACACTCTATGTCTGCTCTTTTCACTAGCAAATTGGACTTAAATTTAAAAGACGAAACTAGTAAAGTGCTACACTTGGGGAATAGCTTTATATGACGCTGGAAATTGGACGCTTCGGAAAGTGGATCAGAAAGACCTGCAAAGTTTTGAAATGTGGTGCTGGAGAAGGATGGAGAAAATCAGTTGGACCGGTCGTGTGATAAACGAAGAAGTATTATATAGAGTCAAGGAGGAGAGGAATCTCCTACATACAATAAAACACGGGAACGATAAAAGTGATGGGAAGGCAAGGAAGAAGATGTAAGGAGCTACTGTATGACCTTAAGGAAATTATAAAGTACTGGAAATGGAAAAAGGAAACACCGTATTGCACTCTGTGGAGAACTCGCTTTGGAAGAGGCTATGAACCCGTCGTAAGACAAAATACTGAATGAATGAATGCCTGTAAGTACTTGTGAATATTAACCCTTTAAAAACGAAGCGTATCTGTTTTATATAAGGACTCAGTGCGTACCGCGCTGTAAACTCTCCACTTCGATTATAATAACCAGTCTCTTAATGTGTTATACGGCAAAAGTTGCTGTTTGTTCTGAGATCCATACAAAACTCATAAACGCAATGTGAGGACCACGTAGAATTTTTTAATGTTAAACCTGGTCGTATGTAAAGTTACCGCTAGCCTTTAAAAGGTTAAGAATATCGTGCGAGGGCTGATGTTTTATAAACTGCTGCTGCAACGCATTAACTGCCACCACAGAGAAGCCCCGACTTCCAAGTCTGCTCTGTACCTCTGCGCTTGTCATCATTACTTGCCTGACTTTGCAGCTTTTGTTTGATTTTAGCTAATAAGAGCCGCTAAGTGCTAAGTCACGTGTCCAAGCTTGCTGACCTAACTACTGAACCGCCTGAGATAAGAGAATAAGCATCATAAGGACAGATAAGGGACCCAGGCTGTGTTACATGTTGAAGCTGGAACAAACAGGCGAGATATTTCCGTTGAATAAACTGACTCTGGAATACTGTTACACAGATGTGTGGAAATCTAATACCTTTGCCAGTTCAGGTGGTAGACCTATAGGCTATAAAATGGATTTTCGGTTTCCCAAAAGATGTTGGTGTTTTTGATAGTCGTTTAAGTGTGTTGGATGAAAAACAAGCACATCTGGTATACGAAGGTATGTGTTAAGTCAGACTTCTATGGTTTTCATGGCCTACTAGCTAACGCCAGTTTGCACGAATTTTTCAAAAATTTGGGAACCACTTCCAAACTCTAGGCGCCAGAAGGCCGATATGAAACAAGTTCCACGTTAAAGACCCACAAATATTAGGCGGCACCGTACAAATTTTATTCGCCTGTACAAACTGGCGCCCGGACTTTGTGCATCCCTGGGTTAAAGTATCCTTCCTTCGCACAGATTTCTCTTAAAAGAGAAAATACAAACCTTATAAAATTCCTTATTTTTTATAAAAACTTCATATATTTCTGTTGACCGAAAATATTTAATACGTTTGAATCTACATGACCAAGTTACTATCAGAACAACGAATATGACCTCCGAAGAGATGTTAAAGTTAGTGAACTGCAATATTAAAACAAACTATTCTTAACGTCTTTAAATTCGGCTTCTAACCTTAAAACGACAACATAGAAGTTATTTTTACCGTCATTTTGCAGCATCTTGATAAGCCCAAAGAGATCGCTTTATGCTCTCCACTGTATGAGGTCTCTACCAATCGTCATGCGACAGTATGGCAGGAAAGGGCCACACAGTAGGTTACTATCCTACACAAGATAGGTGCATAAGGTGCTGAAAATAATATAAATGATCGTTACTCACTTATGTCTCCAGACGACAAGTAGAGATCCCCATAACACCTGAAAGAGATTAACATTAATATAATACGGCAATAAAGTAATTGGTTTTATTTTTTAATGTTGACTGCAGAACGGGACGAAGCACCTTAGGACCTTACAATAAATCAACACAGACACTGTTCACACGTCTGGTAATAGGTTAATGATATTAGACAGATTCTAAAAGGTTTTGACGATAGTGTATAATATTGTGCAGTGATGGGTTTATGGACTTCCATCGTCCGAAGAGTAAAATATTAAAATATTAAAATATTAAAATTCACAAAGTTTCGGAAGCTGGCTCTGCTTCCATCCTCAGGTGAATGGAGGGGGAGACGAGAAGAACACCTATTCTGTTGGGCCCCTTACAGCTAGCCTCCATTACTGGTCCACTTATGGAGGACCTGAGGATGGAAGCAGAGCCAGCTTCCGAAACGTTATGAATTTAGATTTTTAATATTTTACTCTTCGGACGATGGATAAAATCCATAAACCCATCGCCACACAATGTTAACGATATTCTTAATACTTAAAGAAATCACGATGATGTAGGTAGATAAGCAGAATCAGAAATACATATCACTAAAACATAAATTCCATAACATAGATACGCAAAAACACAAATCTTTGTAGCAAACCGTGCTTACTAATAAGCGTGCAAGGACTGGAATAAAAAACATCACCCGTAAGATCACAAATAGTAAAACTATTAAACACCAACATTGACCACAATTACATTTAAATGTTCAGCTCGTACCTCTCAGTAAACACATCTCTTCTCGGTTATAAAACCCACAAGTTAATGTTGCGTAGGCAAACAATCACTGTTTGTTCTGAGAACCATAAAAAACACAAATGCACTGTCTGAGCAGGACATAACTTCTGAATGTTGGAACTAATGACACATAATCACCGGGTTTTGAAGGGTTAAATACACCCTGAATTTAGGAAAAATCATATTGCTTTCTCCTTCTGGGCATAAAGACTGCTTGAGCGTGGAACTGAAGGCACTAAGGTCCTTCTAAACACTGAGAAAACGACAGCCTGTAAGATCCACGAGCCTTGATATCCAACACGGCAGTAGGTAGCAGAATACGCCATCAAACCCCGCAGAAATTTAACGATATTTCGGAAAAACCTTTTGACTGCATTTTTAGCGTAGGTACTCTTTAGATGAAGGCTGGAGGTTCCTCCAAAATGGCGGTAAATTTTCATCAAACTACATGACACCACATCCAACGAAGACATCATTGTTCATAGCACCGTAACTATCTCAAACACACAATGCTGATATCAGTTTGCTGTAACAAACCATAATAACAACCTAAAATTAGGTACCAAGATAATGTGAGAAAGTAAGACTTACATGCACAACAAGTTCCAGGACATCCGTTTCCCGTACTTCTTTCTTTGTTTCCAAAAGTACTAACCAGACCATTGCTTCTTTAACCCTTAAAGACGAAGTGTATCTGTTTTATATAAGGACTCAGTGCGTACCGCGCTGTAAACACTCTCCACTTCGGTTATAAAAACCAGTCTCTTAATATTTTATAAGGCAAAAGTTGCTGTTTCTTCTGAGATCCGTACAAAACACATAAACGCAATATAGGCACCACGTAGAATTTTTTAATGTTAAACCTGGTGGTACGTAAAGTTATCGCTAGGCTTTAAAAGGTTAATAACTTCCCTCAATCTCCGTCAACAATTTACGTGCTTTTCTATTCAGCTAATGATTTTTCTATTTAATTGGCTACTGCTAATGAAACTCATGGTAGTGACGTGCTGCAAGACGCTACATACTTCTAATCTGTACACACGCTAAGGTTCGCAGTTCTCTCAAAGGAAATGAACACATTGCCTCGCACATGTCTGCTTCACTTCTGGGACTGACGTTTTTAGAACAATGTAACATTTCAGCGCGAGAGCCCTGTTAATTACATTTACGCGCTGCCTCGAGGCAGAAATACAAACAAATGAAATCAGGGTGGAGACCGCGCATTGCCTCTGCAAAACACACACACACAAAACTACTTTCAAGCCCTTGTTCTTTATTCTCTGACACACGGACACTAGGGACGCCGCACAACTCCCCTTAGCATTCAGCTGTGTGTAGTGACAAACGAAGAATGAACTGCCCCTTATAAACTTTTTATGAAGGGACTTTCACAAAGTACTGTGATAGTTCCGGGCCTTACTATGAGGCGAAGATCATAAATCAGTAGTAGGTGAATGTAAAATCGTTACGATAGTATTTGAAACTAAATGATTAACAAAGAAGGAAATAAATCCATGGAGCCTGGTTGCTGAGAAGTTCAACTGGTTAAAAAAAATTCCCCTCCCTTTATACAAACCCTTAGGTTCGTAATGGAGTCCCGAGAAGCCTGAAATTATCCGTTGTCCTTTATGTGCAGTTTACATTAACCCTTTAAAGACGAAGCGCATCTGTTTTATATACGGACTCAGTGCGTACCGCGCTGTAAACACTCTCCACTTCGGTTATAAAAACCAGTCTCTTAGTATTTTATAAGGCAAACGTTGCTGTTTGTTCTGAGATCCGTACAAAACACATAAACGCAATGTGGGCACCACGTAGAATTTTTTAATGTTAAACCTGGTGGTACGTAAAGTTACCGCTAGAATTTAAAAGCTTAATACTAAATGAAGAATCTGTAATTCAAATAGATCAGATATTTGTTATAGTGACTAGACTACGCATTGGAAGATACGGGGTTCAATTCCCAGCGAGAGAAAGAAATTTTTTCTATTTTCCAAAACATCCAGACCGCCTCTGGGCCCACGTGGACGCATATTCGACGGATGGCGAGAGTTCTGTCCCTGGGAATAAAGCGGTCGGGGCGTGGGGATGACCAATTATCTCCACCTTGTGCCAAGCTTAAGAATGAGTGGCCCAGAGCTGCATATCTGCTCCTCCTACATGCCTTCATTGCTTACGTGGGAAAACACTAATGTTTTTACCTTTACTTAATATTGTTAGGAAAATACAATGTAGTTTGAATTTTACACAAGAATGGGGAAGAATGTTAACAAATGTCATTCCGTTGTGTTGTTAATAGTACATAATTAAATCAGTATCCGTCCAAACAAACTACATTCCATTTATTACAGAGAACTACATGTTTCGACCTATTTAAGGTCATCCTCAGATTCACAATTGGTATTTAAAACCTTGCGAGGAAGAAATATGCATTACATAAGTCATAATGTATATTTCTTCCTCAGTATGTTTTAAAGACCAGTTGTGAAACTGAGGATGACTTGAAATAGGTCGAAACATGTAGTTCTATATAATAAAGCAGAATTTAGTTCCGTTTGGACAGATATTTATTTAAGTTTGGACAATGCGGAAGAAATTTTCATGACAAAATGTATTGAAAGAAGGCCAATTGATAGATTGAGAAGGAAATGGAAGTTTACCATGAAGATGGGCCTTAGAGAAGTACGTTACGAGGGTAAAAGTTGTGTGGAATTGACTCGTAATATTCTCATAAAGCAAGCTGTGATGGAAGAAAGAGATAATTTTGGCGTCAATGAACCAATTAGTTCCAATCCTGTGTTTAATTAAAGGCTAACAACTCAATCTGAGGTACTGTACCGGCATTTTCATGGGGAACTGAAGGAGATTATGAGGAACCTCAAGACAGACGGTGCCCCGGCACAGATTCGAAGCAGAAAACTTCCTAATGAAATTCAGATGCGTAACCACTTGCGGTAACTCGCCGTGTCTCATTTACTTAAGGTTTACGTAACTACGCTGTTAGTAGCTCAGACACACACCGCCAGATTTTAGGAAATCTGGATAATGAATTGGAAGGTCTAAGGAAGGAAGAGTTTCTGAACTAATATAAGGTGCTATCGTGATATGTTGCTAGCAAGGCCGAGGAATACCACGGGAAACCTCAATAAACGCCATAAATACGAAAAGATTAGTGGAGATAAGTCTTCACTTATTCTTTACTTTGCTAAAAGATGGAAAATAAGCTGTCAGTTTCAAGCTTTCTTTGTTTTACCCACAGGACCAAAATGAACTTTGTCACAGTCAAAAGAATTAATTAATAAGTTATATTATTATTATTATTATTATTATTATTATTATTTTAGGCTGTGTTCTGTTAAGTCAGGGATATCTATATACAAGTGTTCTTGCATTTATTTAGACCCTAAATTCATTTTCAGCTTCTAGTATCTCGTTTCTCAACATGCAATCCAAATTCTTTTGTGTCCACAATTTATTATTCAGTGCCCTATGTGATATGTGGCCTGAATAAGCTTATGAGTTGGTGAGATTTATTCTGAAAGCTGTACAATGGAACAATAAAAAGTGGGAGAATTTTGTATGTTATTCACTTTTGTGTACGGTTTATCCAGACTAATAACCTTACCATATCTACTGTCCAGGAAAACGGAAATGAAATGCTAACAAATAATCTGACATGCAAAGCAAGAAACTTCAGTCTGAATATTGTGCCGGAAAAGGATTTTAATCTCATGAATACTATCTTTACATTCCTTACATTTCTTAGCTACGGTTGAAAGAATAAACACGGGTTATTTCCCATTTCAGCTTTCTTATAATATGTTCAGTGTTTCTTCTTTTTCCATTTCAAGTCTATACACATAATTTTATTGATTTTAATTTTCGCTACTTGGATAAAAATTGCACACGCAAGAAGAAACTAAGAGCAGACGAAATTCGGGGAGCACTTTGCACCATAAAACTCAGGAGCATTTTCCTTCCTTGTTTCTATATAAACAGACAAGGAATAACACATACAGAAGTGTGGCGCTTCTCGTTGTTTTCTATGGGTATGAAACTTTGTCGAGAACATGATTCTGATAAAGATATATGCGCCTGAGTGTAAGAAAGTAAGAGAAGAGAGGTTAAAACTGCATCATGAGTAACTTAATTATTTGTAGTCCACATGGATTACAATTTTTTTTCCTGTGGCGCAACAGCCGTGCTCGATCCTAAGACGCCTCATTGTTGAATTTTAGAGATCACACACAGACAAACCACATTCGGTAGGAATTCTCTTGACGAAGGATCGGCCCGACGCAGGGACATCTACCTAACAACACACAACATTCACAAGAGACAGATGTCCACGCCGCAGTGCGGGATTCGAACCCGCAATCCCAGTAAGCGAGAGGCCGCAGGCCAACGCCTTTTAGGCCGTGGCTACATTGGAGCCAGAACCGACACAACACAACAGTCTGCCTGGCGTGTTTTCTCCCAGCAGCTCCCGACAGTCGGGCCAGACACCCGTTGCAGTAAGCACGTGATTCGGAGTGCAATGGACAACACTTAGCTGACAGAACTTGTGAGAAATATCCCGCCTCTTTGGGTACAAAGAGACAAAAATTATCACAACAGAGATCTCAAACCGAAGCTTTGGGAAGAAATAGGAGAGAAGTTAAACGTTACAAGTAAGTACTGAAATAATAACAGCAATCAATTACAGCAGTAATTATTTATATATATATATATATATATGAACGCATTAATTTTTGTACATCGTATTTCAGAATATTACCTCTTGTTATGAACACCTGTTATATACTCTATGCATAAGCAAATATTCCATCATGTGGTTCTAAAGTTAACATTCAGCGCAAAGGTTCTGCGATGGTATAGCTGCAGCAGGTCCATTAACCTTTTAAAGCCTAGCGGTAACTTTACGTACCACCAGGTTTAACATTAAAAAATTCTACGTGGTGCCCACATTGCGTTTACGTGTTTTGTACGGATCTCAGAACAAACAGCAACTTTTGCCTTATAAAACATTAAGAGAATGGTTTTTATAACCGAAGTGGAGAGTGTTTACAGCGCGGTACGCACTGAGTCCTTCTACAAAACAGATACGCTTCGTCTTTGATGGGTTAAGGTACGCTTTGAAAGCATTTCTTATATCCATTGCTCCTTTTGAGGACAGACTGAATGACCTAGAGCTGACATTTGTATTGGCACGAGGGGAGCCACGAATTCGTAAAGTTTCTTCGACAAATCAACTGTAAGCAGTCAGGAGTAGGGAGCAGGGCTTACTAGATGCGAGCCGCGGTCAGATTTCAGGTTGGGAGATAACACAACAGGCGGATTGGGTTCAGTGTAGACGCTGCCATAAGCAATACAGTAGCCCATTTACGCTTCCTTATCTGGAGTCTGCCCAGACTGTTGTGTTGTGTCGGTTCTGGCTACAAGGTAGCCACTGCCTTAGACAGTGCTACCAATGGGATCGGCCACCAATTATAATTGGGGCCACGAAATCAAGTTATATGAGATTGGGCTTACATGTGACACGTGTGGAGACGAAGAGTAATGCATACAGGAATTCGATGGGTAAACCTGAAAGAAGGAGACCACTCGGAAGACCTAGGAACAGATTAAGGGATTTAATATTGATACAGGCCTATATTTAACAAAGGTATAATAGAATATTGTGCAATGGACTCGTGTGGTTCAACATATGTACAAATGGCGGACTGTTATGAAAAACAATATTCACCAACTAATGCACCAAAATATATACAATCTTTATTCGTAAAAAAATTCCTACATGTTTCGACACTGTTTGGTCATCTTCAGGGAGAATAGTCTGTTACACTGTTGGATGCACTTATACAGTTGCTCAGTCAGTCAGTTCTCCACTAATTCTCATACGAGTTATCATCAGCTTGTTTACTCATACTTAAATATTTTTGGCTCTTTTGACACAACTGGCACAGATATTTTGTTCCTATGACCTGCTTTACGTACAAATCAGTTTATCACTTTTGTGGCAATAGTTTCGAAGTATCTAGCACACAGGAATAAAGCAGACTGCCTGAGTACAGTGCATACTGTAAGTTGAACTTTCATCCAATACCAACTGAAGTTCTGATCAAGGTAATTTTCTAACTTGATTTGCATCGGCGATGATGTTCTTGCGTGAATAAATGGAAACACATAAATTGTCTACACAATTTACAGCACATACATTATTCCTCACATGTGAACTTCACATATCGAAAAGTTCAATAGTGCAGCAATCCCTGTCGCAGTTAGTTTTGCGTTAATATTAAACAACTGTCCATATATAAACTTTACAAATCCAATAAGCAACACCCACTTCGTATGGTACTGTACCTATAATGGACTTAATGAATTATATGAGATTTAAGCCTCTCGCGGCGGTACTGATGAAGGCTCCAGTCTGTTAGGAAATGACGCCATGTATATTAGCATACAGGTACCAAAGCTTGGGAGGATCTTGCTGTCTCCATCTTGCTGTCTCCATCTTGCTGTCTCCATCTTGAAAGACGTCCACGGAATTTTTTTAAAGGTATTAAATGTGTAACAAAGGAAAGCTATTACATTTATCAAGCAGGTAAACGTCGATTTAAATGAACACAAAAAACTTCGGAGGCAGTGGCGGAGGCGGTGGCGGCGGCGGCGGCGGTGGCGGTGGCGGTGGCGGTGGTGGTGGTGGTGGTGGTGGTGGTGGTGGTGGTGGTGGTGGTGGTGGTGGTAGAAAGAAAAAATATTCGAATTTCTTCGGAACGACTAACAACGAATGAAGGTAGTGTCGTGATGCAGGTGGTTACCGACGTTTCGGCAAAAGTTCCTACACATGGAAGTACCCTGAATATTGAGGCAGCAGATACTACGCAGTCTTAACCTTCACCATCGTGCAGACCTCAAATCTCAAAGTATTAATTTCCTTCATGATCACAGTGTAGAAGAAAAGTAACCTTATTAAAGCCCAGTGTGAGCAAACAGAAACGGAAAATTAGACCTTGTGGATGGAGCCGCTGAAATTAAAGAAAACGACATAAAACAGCGCGCTGTAATCTTAAAGTTGGACAGAACTTTCACACAGGCCTTGTAACCCACGTTAAAGATTTTTTTTTTTTTTGGACAGAGGCAATTTTGGCCTGTAACTTTCGGTCCTTTCACTTAACGCAGACAATAAATTTTTCAAGGGTTTCAATTTTAGCGGCTTAAATACCCAACGGGCTTACTTAAGCTTGCTTACTTATTGACTCCGTGCGTTACAGTGCTGCCAACTGCACAAGGCACTAAGCCAGCTCTATGTGCGTCCAACTGCCTTAAACTCCCCTAAGTTTACCCTAAAATGTCCTCCATTCATCCTCCCGACATTACAAATTGTCATTTTGCTAGACATTTCTTCTTGGTTTAATTATGTTACGAACATCTTTACCCTCCAATGTACGTAATTCTTTATGACATCACGTAACAGTATCTTTAAATGGTTGAACACGAAGAAATAGAATAGCAAAGAAACATCCTAAACAATGTTCTCTTTTGTGTAATTCTTTATTTAAGGTCATGCCATGGCTCAGGCGGTTAGCAATATTAATGACGCTATTCTACTTTCTATGAAAAACGACAACATATTGTACTTCCAATACCGTATTACTTTATAAATAACTTATTCAGTGTAGGATGAATTAAACTTACCCTTAAATAGCTGCATCGAACACTGGACGTATCATTACGGGTTCAGTATTTTTCTGCATTTCTCCGCGTCTCGGCGAAGGACATGGCGGCAGTCACAAGACACGTCCAGTTCGTTTCAGTCCTACCCACTTCATAAACATCCTTACCTGGCATTCACTTTGCAACTTCATTAGAATATAAAACGACACCACAAAGGCAATATTATAATACTTTTAAAGGATTCGACCCTTTGTTACACGAACAAGCACATACCAGCACACATTACAAACAAATTAAAAGTACCTGACACACGAGCTATATTCCACTTTCGCGACGCCATTATGCACACGATTGAAACAAGAAGGTGGAGGGAGGGGATGTCATGTTGCCCGTCGCCTTTCACCTGCTTCTCCTCCTTCCCCCCCCCTTTCCATCGTATCAGTAACAGGTGACATCTACCGATCAAATGTGGTACAAGTATTTTCCATTGCTTACTGACAGAAGGAAATAAATCAACACGTTAATATATTTGTAACAAATATTATTTGGGCCTTCATGCGTATTTACATTACGACGTGTGTTATTAAACAAGCTGAATTAGAATTCTTAAAATTGTACAAGCTCTGTACCTTACTGCCGCCAGATGTCACTACTCATCAAGAAGAAAAACCGGTTATTGCACTACGTAAGAAAAACTGCAGTCTCTGGCTGTCCGGTGCTCTTTGCAGCCTGGAGCGTTGAGCATTGGCCAATCAAGATGAGACTTTAGTCACTTCTAGTTGACGTCATGTGGAATTAGTGGGGGATACAGTGTCATCTGATCAGGCATTTCTCCCCTTTTATTACTTTCTCCCCTTCTAGCCAACATTCCAAAACCGTTCCACATTAAATTGTCATAGACCTTTCATACGTATATAGACCTAGCGTGGGGCTTTCGCGTCTGAACCTTATTTCGGCTGGACGCAAATCAAGTAATTTAAGATTCGTGAAGATATGAGGTCCTCACAGCCGTGTAACTGGAAGTTCATGTCTTGTGGGATGTGACCCTGCGTCACTGGACAATATGTTAACCGATTACCGAAAACTTGAATATTCAGTTTAAGATACATTTATGTGTAAACAAGCCGTAAAATGAGGATTCAGATTTTCTGGGATAATACGCTGTGTCGTTTAATGAGTGGTTCCCGACGTTTCCAAAGGACCGTAGTACCCACGTTCGAAACGTCGGGAACCACTCACAAAACGACACAGCGCCAACACAAACGACTTGAATCCCCTGAAACGCCGCTGTGAGAACCACAAATGTCATAGATATAAAATATACGTAAGACATTGTACTTGAAGGAAAGAATGTGAGCTGAAACTTAGCCCAGTCTTTGCTATTTACAAACGTATATGTGATCAAATCGTGAAGAATGAGATAGGTGGGGCACGCAGCACGTAGGGTGGGGGAAGAGGTGGATGCAGGATTTTGGTAGGGAGACCTGAGGGAAGGAGACCACTTGGAAGACCAAGGCGTAGATGGGATGATAATATTAAAATGGATCTTCAAGAAGTGGCATGGGGTCACGGACTGGCTTGATATGGCTCAGGACAGGGACAGGCGGAGGGCTCTTGTACTAAAATAATTTAATGATGATTACTTAAATAGTTTTTAATTAGGACTACTCAAACTAACGCGATGATTCAACATCCATTTTTCATACCTCAAATGTATGAATTTTTGCATGTCCAATACTAGGTACAGAGTGCTGTCAAAGTTTTGAAACGATGTACAGGATTTTGTCAAAACCATTCCGAAACACTTTCGTATTTCCTTTCAATGTCTGTCATATGGACATACTTTGAGGTGATTCATCCCATCGTCTGACAGTAAAAATAAAAACCAACTATTTGTCCGCCAAACACTACTAACTACCTAACTAACTAACCAACCAACCAACCAACCAACTAACTAGCTAACTCCACGGAGCAAAGGCCTTCTTGAGAAGCTAACAGTTTCTCAGCTAGTCAAGCAATAACCCGCGTTTTATGGAACCCAGAAGTTCATTGCCGCATTCACAAGAGCCCGCCACCTGTCCTTATCCTGAGCCAGCTCAATCCAGCCCACGTCCCCCACCCCACTTCTTGAAGATCCATTTTAATATTATCGTCCCATCTACGCCTGGGTCTCCCAAGTGGTCGCCTTCCCTCAGGTCTCCCCACCAAAATCCTGTATGCACCTCTCTTTTCCCTCATACGTGCTACATGCCCCGCTCGTCTCATTCGTCAAACACTACTAGCCTATGTATAGTTGTGTTTGACCGACAAATATTGGGTTTTAAACGGAAATAATTACGGATCATAAAATTATATTTCTGGCCAACGTCGTATTTAAATCTGAACTGCCACTATAGCAGTAGGCCCATATTGCTACAAAATTTGTAGATATTTTGTTGGTCCAGAAGATACCCGCTGTTTATAAGACACCGAAGTGTATTATAATTTTCATAATTATAATTATAACAGCTCGTCACTAGTCGTCTAGAACCCAGTGGTACCACCTGTTTTAATACTAAGCCTTTAAAGACGGAACGTAATCTGTTTTATATAAGGACTAAGTGCGTACCGCGCTGTAAACACTCTCCACTTCGGTTATAAAAACCAATCTCTTAATGTTTTATAAGGCAAAAGTTGCTGTTTGTTCTGAGATCCGTACAAAACACATAAACGCAATGTGGGCACCACGTAGAATTTTTTAATGTTAAACCTGGTGGTACGTAAAGTTACCGCTAGGCTTTGAATGGTTAAGACACTGAATTTTTCCCATTTCCTCTATTTACGCGCTTCACATTATTCTCAGCTAATCACAGAATATTTCTGTATACAGCATTCACCGAGCGGTCCTTCTAATATAGACCAACTGCTTTCGGTGAGATACAAACAGAAATTTCACATACAATTTAGAGGAAAGTCAGTCGTCAAAAGCTTAAGAAGATATCTGTCGTAGTTAAAGGGTATCCAGTTTAAACTTAACATTTTATTTCTCGTTGTTTCAAGATGGGATGAAATTATAGGCGTTCAAAACTCATAATACGAGTGTCAGCGTCGGCGTAAAGATAAAAATAATACACTGAAGGCAAGTATACAGCTGCAGGCATAGCGGAAACAGAAATTGAACACTATCCGTCGTTCCTTCCTCCCTTCTCCCTGTATCATGAGCCCTTATTACCTTATCCCTTTATTCTTAAGTTGGAAGCACCAGGTATCTCTGTAACGTGGGTACACTTCTATTAGACTACAAGATATCACAACTCATAACACAGTATTGTCCATCGTCAGCGCCTTAGTAATTTAAAATCTCACTAGTTTATTAAAAAATTTCTTATATTTGTACATGTAATTAAATTCCAGGTAAAAAGATTGTAAGTGAAAATGCGGTAGTCAATAAATTTAACGTCATTTACTTTGTACTGTCAGTACAGAAACAGCAGCTGCGTGTGAAGCAGACAGGGGGCGAAGCAAGAGCAAACCACGTATGAGCTGCAGCTTGCCCACTGATTATTTCCAAGTGAGTAGAGAAGAATCCTGCTAACCGAATAATCCGCGTCGCAAAACATGCCACACACACACACACACACACCACATGTCATATCTTCTGAACACCCTCTCCACTGAAAAGTCCCAGAATTGTTAGCGTGTCACACTATCAATAGAATAAAACTGCTACAAAAGGCAGGGTGTCTGGAATACAGCTCTGTTTGAAAAAAAAAATAATAAAAATAATACAAACGACACTCTTCAGACGCTCGTAAAGAAACTGTTTTGGAACATAAAAAGTAATCAAATTCTGTCACTGATATTTTCGTAACCTTAAAATTCCGTACGCCAAACATGAGTGTTACGTAACGTGTTTGTTCTAAAAATTTGGGTCACGTTAATTTGTTTTTTTCTAGGGTTTGAATAAATAATAGGCCTAAAGCAGCTTAATTTGTAACAGTAGGAACACTATCTATATTAATGTTATCATCATCATGAACTGTTTGGGATCAGGATTGTTTTGCTGTTCCCAAAACATTGGAAGCACAGTTTTTCTATCTAGTTCCTTTTATCCGTCTGTCAACAACCTCTTCGAATAACGATTTATACTTCAGTGTCTGCTGCAGTATCCTGTCTTCAGTCTATGCGGTAAAAAGGTAAAGCAGTCCCATTACAGGCCTGGACAGGCCCAGAGGGTTCCAGGAGGTCTAGGCTCTCAGATTTCTAGACAGTCAGCACATGAAGGTGGCAGGTTGTCAGCCATACGCACCGGCCGCGTTTACCCCTCAGGAAATATTCCTGGTACTTATTTCTGTTAGAGGCTGAGTGGACCCCAGGGCCATATTGCGGCGGAAAGGATTATGTCAATGGAAAATTTTCCAATAACACCATCGGGAATCGAACCCGCGACCTGCCGGTTTGTAGCGCAGTGCCTCAACCAACTGCGCCACCGCGGCCCCCATAATTGTGTATGGTACACACGTTAAAGATACAGTCAGCTCTTCTCGTTGATTTCAGCTTCACTGGAATATATGGTTTTAAAATACTTCATCATTTCGTGCCCAGTGATAACGATATGTACCAGCTGCTGTTGGAGTAATAAACAGTGCATATCTATCGCATGGTTCTCACAATTTATACTGGCTGCTTCCCTAAAGTGCACTAATGTGTACGATTTTCCATTAGAAGCAAACTATGTTCTCTCTGAGGTACAAACTGAAGTTTTATATACTATTAATTTTCAGCCTGTCCTCTCAGAGCGGAATCCTAGGTTTGACTCTCCGTCAGTCCATGTCAGATTTGAGGAGGGAAAATTATCAGTGGGTCAGGTGTTCTTGTTAGCAGTAACATTTCCCGCCGTCAGTATCATTCCGCCAATGATCCATAGCCGTACTCATCCTAATAACAGGCTTGTCAGAGACAGAAGTGGGCGAAGCCAACGAACCATCAAACAAAGCAGTGTTCTCTTACGTTATCGGGAAGCACTGCAGAGAAACGAATTTTCATTTTTTTTTAATCTGTAAAATTTGATTTCTTTTTGACTTCTGCGTACAGGCGGTTACGTAGTCTTGCAATGCCAAGGGAAGCCACATATGTAGGCCAGCTCTTTATCTCTTTAGTGACCAGTTTTTGTAGCGTAAGTTCGTTCTCTTTGAATAATCGGTACTCTGAGATCTGCATTCTTCTGGGACATTACGCAGAGTCCAGTGGTAATTCTTTACCGACGTTTCGGGACAACGTATGTTTCCCCTCTTCAAGGATCTTCAAAGGAATTCTTGGCCCTTGAAGATGGGATCCATACGTTGTCCTGAAACGTCGGCAAAGGATTACCACTCGACGCTGCGTAATGTCCCAGAAGAATGCAGATCTCATCAACATCGCAGCGAAAGCCTGGAATCACGAATCTGTAGTATATTGCAATACGAACTAGACAGAATAATACAACAGAAAGAAGCCATGTGCCTGGAAACGGAAAATTCAGAAACACTTCTATCATAAGAATAAATCTAGTGATTAAAGTTTCTAGGAATATTTTTTGGTTATTGTCGATAAAGGCAAATTATGAGAAGATGCGAATTGTGACCGACAGTTGAGTCTATACGAAGTATATATGGATCATACACACAGTTCACAATTTCACATCAATGATAGCTGACATAAAGCAATTTCCATTCATGCATTATGCAGGCGATCTCCATAATGTAAAATCTGAAATGAAATGGCAACAGTATGTTTCATTTATGCCAGCCTCCTATAAATTGTCATCATACAGACGATACGTACACAAAGCTTATTCACATTCGGTAACAAATGGGAGACAAGCGTCACTTTCATATATATATATATATATATATATATATATATATATATATACATACATACATATATATATACACACCGCTACAAAATTCTTTCACACATTTCTTGCGAAATGATGTCGCCTTTTTTTTATTATCACTTATGGGTGATGTTGGAGAAACTTTAATTTGAAATCATTTTGAAAGAAAACATATTTAAAGGTTACTTAATTCTGGGGTACGACAACATACAATTTTGTGGAAATCCTAGAAAACATATTTCTTTAAATATACCACCTTGATAAGTTCAGCTGCCTCGCAGTGTGTATTTTCTGCAGGTCTGTCTCGTGCTTGGTTCACAGAGTTTGGTTGGTTGCATACTCTTCCATTGTCCTTTGCACTGCATCAGTTTCTGAGTTCCTAAATATTTAATCACCAAATCTTATTTAAAGCTGATCCCAGTGGCCGCGCGATCTAAGGCTTAGGTCTGCGGCCTAGCGGTTGCTGGGACCGTGGGTTCGAATCCCACCGAGGGCATGGATGTTTGTCTCTTGTACACTGTTTGTGTTGTCATGTAGAGATCTCTGCGACGGGCCGATCCCTCGTCCAGAGGAGTCCTACCGACTATGGTGTGTGTCTGAGTGCGATCAAATGAAAATAAAAACCCTCTGCACTTACTGTGGACAAGTAGGTAGAAGAGGGAAGGACTACGAAACGAAACGAAACGAAACGAAATGATACCCCACTAATGTGCAGTGCAGGCCGGGACCGCAGAGAGTTCACGCCTCCAAAAACAACGCAGTACACAGTCAACAGCACATTCTCACTCAACTATAAAGTGCAACCTTACTGTAACGATAACAAAAAGTCCTCCCTGAAGATGACCCAGCAAGGTCGAAACATGTAGGAGTGTGTTACGATTGATGATATAACTCTCTTTGTGCATTTGCTGGTGATTAGTGTTTTTGGATCTTATTTAAATTTATGCCGTTATAAACACGACCACACTTTTGGATCATGCCAGTCTTCTTGACTCTTTAAATTGGATTTTTTCTCCTCATCGGTACAAAAGTGCATAATGAGTTAAGCCCCTCGAAGGAAGTGATCACAGTCACAACCACAGAACCTCTTTGAGATCTCGCGTAACCAAGTTCAGTTTTAGAAATTACATGTTTCAAAAAATCCAACAAGATGGACTATGTCCAAAATAGTAGTAGTTATGTTTATTGTTACACACTACAATACGAAACATTTGGTTCGAAATATATTAACCCTTTAAAGACGAAGCGTATCTGTTTTATATAAGGACTCAGGGCGTACCGCGCTGTAAACACTCTCCACTTCGGTTATAAAAACCAGTCTCTTAATGTTTTATAAGGCAAAAGTCGCTGTTTGTTCTGAGATCCGTACAAAACACATAAACGCAATGTGGGCACCACGTAGAATTTTTTAATGTTAAACCTGATGGTGCGTATGTAACGTTACCGCTAGGTTTTAAAAGGTTAATGCAAATTTATGAAACCTGTCCGTAAAATACCGCCCGGAGACTGGAGTGGAGCCATATAATGGAAAGTCACGTGGGCCCCTTTCAAATATATTTCGGAGACCGGACAGTATCTAAACAACCGTGATCTGAGATGCGCGCAATTGTGACTGTTAAGAGTGCTACTTTCTGGCATGTGACGCCGTGTACTTTCGTAAAAATGTACCAACCTTGGCAGAAACTCGATGCCTCCATCTTTAAAAAGAAAAATAACTCTTCAGCCTGATAAAAGTGACAGCAGGTTCTTTCCAAACGTCGGTGTCTATCTACCAAAATTAAAAATATTACGTCCCTGAAGGCATTAATTTTCTGCGTCCAGTATAACTGTTGTGTAATGTAATAGACACTGACATAGATTCTAAAGATCAATTTGCCAGATAATTTGCCTAAGACTTTCACCGCTCCTCCACTAAATCAGTGGCGTGTCGAGAATTTAACTTTGTGAGGGACAGCAGTGGCGTTGTGGTAAGAAAACCAAAAAGAACAGAATTCTGTTGCACAGAAATCCATTGCGCTTTTGAGAAGAAACATGGTGCACTATCACACAACCGCCTTCTATATTCGACTCTACTGAAACAAACAAACCTATCCCAATTGTTCCAGATGTTAAATCTACAGGAATGAGGGCCCACTTCTATCTTCATGCGGTACGGATATTTTCAAGAGTCGAATTTTGAAAATTTTCTAAACGTAATGTCCATCGTCAGCTTCGAAGTTACATGTGGCATGCTGTATAAGTACGTACATTACAACTAAGGGAAACTCACTGTCCCATTTAAACTATTCCATTAACTTAATAACCGCACATCAATTTCACTTGCGTAAGTTCTGAAACTAGATAGCGATTCCGTGAACTTTTATGGCTCACCGATAAATGCCATGCAGACCTGTAAGTATGTGCTATAGACTGTGAAGCTCAACTTACAGCTGCAAGGGGCCCAAGAGTAGTTCAATCAGCAAGATAAGGAATCACTTCAGCTGATGAAACGACCTTCAGCGCTGTTCGCTGAGAATTCTGGAGAACGCGAGTGAAGGGCAAAGCGCCTTCCAGACACGATGCGGACATTCGTTCGTTTTATTGCTAATATCTGATGTTGCTAGTTTCCAGCAGTAGTTATATATACGATTTGAGATCCAATACTTCTGGCACGAAATCTGCTCTATTAAAACTCCTGTACCATTATACTATCATCGCTATCATCGCTATCATCAGCGTCGCCATAATAGTTATCATAACACCGAAGGCATAAGCCAATAGACAGTACTACTAATATTACTTATAGACATCCCGAACCTAGTAGATGTGTTCTACTTGCAGCCATGACGAGAAGGTAAGAACATAATGAAGTAGCCTATTTGGTGCACGAGTAAGAGCAGAATGAAGTATTCAGTGTAGGAGTAAGAGCAGAATGAAGTATTCAGTGTAGGAGTAAGAGCAGAATGAAGTATTCAGTGTACGAGTAAGAGCAGAATGAAGTATTCAGTGTACGAGTAAGAGCAGAATGAAGTATTTAGTGTACGAGTAAGAGCAGAATGAAGTATTTCGTGTGCGAGTAAGAACAAAATTAAGTATTCAGTGTACGACTAAAAGCAGAATGAAGTACTTAGTGCACGAGTAAACAAGCGTGAACTTCATAATATGTGCTATTCACCAAATATTGTTACTAATTAAGTGAACGGGGAAGGGATGAGTGGGACATACAGCACGCGCTGAGGAATGAGAAACGTAAAAAACTTTTGTTCACAAGGGCCTGCAAAGTGTCGCTATCCCACTCCGCATGAATCCAGCCCATGGACCTCCATCCTACATTTTTAGACTCATTTTGATATTACGCCTAGATCTAAGCCTAGATTTGCAACTGGTATTTTCCTTGGAAGCTCTCAAAAAAACGAAAACACGTACATTATTAAACGGTGGCCCTAACGCTGAAAAGTTCGACATTGTGCTAGAATTGCTAGCATTCTTTCTTCGTGTTCCAGACATCCACATTAGAAACTCCTTCAAATTCCAATTTTTATGGCTGATTTTCTAGTTACATTGTGGGTTACAGTCTGAAAGTGGGCCACGGCCACTTCCTTCACAATTCTTGTACTTTAAAATTTACTATCATTCAACGCTACAAAATATATGCAATTTAGAAAAGTCGCTCAATAGCTCAACTAACTAGTAAGAAGACACGCGGTACTAATGCAAAAATCAGTATGAATAAACGTGTTAAGACACAGTCATAAACACCAGTTTTCCGAAGAAAGAACAGTATTACGGACCCAGCTTCTCTTTCATACAAGTACAGTTAAATGGGCCGCGATAAGTTAAGCATACAATACAAACCGGATATGTGAAAACGTCAGTTGATGGTTTACGTACACCAACATGACAAAGCCCAAGAATATTCAGCAAAATTCTCTTATGCAAAATTTTAACAAAACCTGTGAAACGGTTTAGAAAATACGCGCATAGACTTCGTAATCAGCGTCATTAAAAATAAAGAAGGCAGAATACAGTGGCATAAAATACCATACATTGAAATTCATCAAAATTTGTACAACTGCGTACGATAAACACGAACATTTCCGCTCATATCTTCATATGAAGTAGCAATGCCAAAGAAGTTTTAGTTGAACTGCGTCACACAGTAATTTCACAAATCTGACTAGTCTTCTGCTTCACTGGACAGACATTCAGCAACGATTTCTCCGCCACAGACAATGAAATTTTCAATTGGAACTCCCAAGGGCAACTTAGAAGAGGAATACCGAGAAAGAGGCGAATGGAAGAAAGATAGAATAGAAAGCTGAAACAGTTGGAAAGACTTGGACAGACGTCAAGGAAATAGCTGGAAAGAGAGTTCGCTGGCATTGCTTTGTGGAGGCCCCCTGATCCGAAGTGGAGCAACAGGAATTAACTTGACTGTTACTTTCTAGACAGTAATAACACGTACAGACACGTACAGACACGTACAGCTTCGTTTTTATTCTGTAAATAATGCCGAAGAGGGAACAGAAACTTATTTCTTAATTAAGTAGAATGGAATCCAAAATAAGTGATCAGAATAAAATTTCAAATTATAATTTTAAATTTATTATACGTTTCCTTCCTGGGAATTAAATAATTATTTAATTACCGGGAAGAAAACGTATGATAAATTTAAAATTATAAATGATAAATTGATAAATTTGATATTTAACATCTCGGTTGGTGCATGTTTCAATCTCACAAAAAAGAATCAGTCAAAACCAACTTTATTTATGTCTTTATTTAGAGATGTCGAACAACCAGTTTCGGCCTAGTAGGCAATCATCAGGCTGTTCTAAAAAACTCGAAATGTTAAAACTCTACTCTTCAGAAGCCTTCCACTTCTGAAGAGTAGAGATTTAACATTTCGAGTTTTTTTTAGAAGAGCCTGATCACTGCCTACTAGGCCGAAACCGGTTGCTCGAAATCTCTAAATAAACAGATAAATAAACTTGGTTTTGACTGATTCTTTTTTGTGAGATTGAAACCAATGATAAGTAAACATAAAGCCATTAGATAAATAGTCCAAAATGCAGAAACGCCCAAAAACTTAAAAAATCCATAAAATGTTCAGGCTCGAAAAATTTGTAAAGTCTCTGAATTCAAGAACGGCTTCTTCTTTTTAGGAATACCTTTCAAGGGTGTGACGCTATGTATTGTGGTGTTAAGTACGTCTTAGTGTGTGTGTGTGTGTGTGTGTGTGTGTGTGTGTGTGTGTGTGTGTGTGTGTCACAAAACATTTGGCTCATTAAATTAACGTATTTGCAGATGACGGATTAAAATGCAGGGGAAACCAAAGAGGCAATAACAAATCAAAATAACAAAAGACGTGGAACTCAGAAACGATACACACAATAACTCCCATCGTTTTTGCGTTTATAGCCTACTTCCCCTCTCACAGTCAATGCCAGTGTGCAAAGTGAGTAATGCACAGTGCATACATCCAGAACAACGCAACGTGTCACCCAGATGTCCCTCAAAAGAGACAATACACCAGTGTCCTCAACAAGCGGGCTATTGGTAACACACCTGCCCCTATAGAATTGTCACCAGTGAAGGGAATGCTTAAGTACCGACTTGATTATTCTGCTGTATTAGGGGCGGTCTAACTATTAAGCATTATATATGGCATTACAAAGAGCCAGCATATCGGATTCAACTTGGTTTGGACAAAGTGCTTCCTTGGGGCCAAAAATGTCAATTCGAACCAGACAGACACATTAAAACATCTGCAGTCTGGTCACAATGATGATGGGTCTGACATAAGTGTTGGAGCAGCTGCCCACGAAACTCGAACAGACACGAAGTATTACCCCCAAAGGCTTGGATGGCATTTCTTAATAAACTGATCTATTTGGTAGTTAAGGTTTGGTTGAGATGCGTTTAATTGAAATTTTTCTGTCATTTTACAATTGGCAGTGTTCAGAATTCCAGTTCTCATAACGTGGCGTCTTTGCTTCCTTCCAGGCTTAAAACGTATTATTCAGTTTAGGGCACTTCCCACAAACGACGGCTTAAATGTAGGGGTGCTCTCAAAGCAGCGGCGTAAAGCTACTACTAGCCTCATCATTTTTACCTGCCTGCCTGCCTGCCTGCCTGCCTGCCTGCCTGCCTGCCTGCCTGCCTGCTTGCCTGCCTGCCTGCCTGCCTGCCTGTCCGTCCGTTTATTCACGTGTAACAGCTCAATTCCCTTCGGACGGATGTTTCAGAAATTTCATATTTGCAGTTTTTACTAAAATATGTCCACATGATTCCATTTTGCTTAAAACAGGAAAAAAACTTGCAAGAAGAACTATGCACATATACATACAAACACACACACGCATACATACATACATACATACATACATACATACATACACACACATCCATACATTAGTAGATATAAATGTGAATTGTATTTGTAACTGAGGCACCGTATGTTCTCTGCGAGGTACGAACGAAAGTCGAAGAAAAATAATGGTCTAATGATAAAAATCAAGCTATACCGATATCCCGCCGTTTCGGGAATGACAATTACAGACGAATGTAAATGTCTTCCTGGGATTCGGGGAACTTGTGTTTACGGGAAACGCGGAAAGGCACGTTTCGGATACTCACCTCGTCAGTACCCTCCTTGGAAATAATGAATCTGAAATCTAGGAAATATTAGAGAGCAAAATTGTCAGACGGTATGGGCCCTGCTCTCAGCTTTTATGCTCTACTAATCTGCATGAATTATCCAGTTCAGTCTGAACTGAGTAAATTCATTCGTTCAACAAGTACACAATTCTCCTCAGTTTTTTGTAAGAGAAAGAGACGGAAGCAATGGAAACGTAATGGCAGTGTATAAATAACTTAGCCAAAAATAAGGAAGCGAGAATAAATGTCAAATTTCCATACAATGTTCTGGTTCTGAAACTTTCCACAGTCTACGCACATAAAATTATTATTCCCTATGAACAGCTCCTCGTTGGAAATAACTAAGTTAGGTAAATACCATTTGATACAAGAAATTAGAAACAATACTTAAAAAGACAATATTTTGTCAGGTCTAGAACAAACGAGCAAAATCATAAAACCAACAGGAAAGCCGTTCTACTGACAATTACTTTAATGATGCCCATAAAAAATTCCTACAGAAGATAACGTGTTTATTCTCAGACTCCTTAGAGTATGACAGCATTCTGTCTGACGGCGCAGCAACACCTGCCACTTCTGCACGTTACTGCCCTGATGCCTAAGTATAAGGAATTAACTGTCGTGCCTTGCTGCTGTTGATCTGGTGCATGTTCGTGTGTTTCTAATTGCACTCCTACTTCAACCTACAAATCTTGCAGCACCAAATCTGACGAAACGTCTGATATATTAACCAACTCCAATGAAATATACACCAGATTTATTTCAATTCAAGACCTGAAACTTAAAATTCCATTAGGCGGAGTCCAACATGTTTCGATGGGCAGCCCATCATCATCAGGGACACAAGACGTACCAGAAAAAAGAAGGAAAACATTATGGCGGCTATTATAATTAAGTTCAAAATTGCATCACTGCCGGTACATATATCAGACATTGAATTACCAACACGGTATGGAAAATATTAAAATCTGACCCAGTGTGTCTTTTCTTCACATTGTGATGCGTAATTCATTCCAGGAAATTTTTATTTTTAACGTTTATCATTTTAGCAAAGCTGTGTGCTGAATAGCTCCATTTTGCTCTTTTAACATGATTTTCTAAGAAAAATACATTACATTTAAAGGCAAAATATGAAAGGACTATTTATAATGAACTCACAAACTTGAATACCAATTCTTGTATCCTGCAAATGTTATTTGATTCTCTCCCACTTTAACGTACAAAATTTTGTGACGTTTATTACAGACCTCTATGTCCCTTCCTATAGCTGTGGAGAGCTGTTAAACCTAACTTTCACATGGAAAAGTAATTTCATGCCCAATTAAGAGTTTTTGCCATAAAATATCGTATGTCATGAAACTGGACATATGTGCCTATGTTTGGCAAGGTTAAGCTTTACTTATAAGTTACAGTAATGATCGAGTGTAATTCTTTCTTTGTGTTCACCGCCGAAAACCAAAGTTCCGGTATCCCAATGCAGAGGTTCGGGTTCGATCCCAGCCAAGTCCATCTTTGATTTCCCATAGACAAAGTCACACTAAGTGGGGGTTTTCAAAAAATGTAGCTTTTCCTTTTGCAGTATCGTTTCACCAGCGCTGGACCCCCACATTTCCTACATTTACAACTGGTGTTATATAATTTGAGCAACTGAGATTTTGGTAAATACAACACGGCTGTCTTTCTGTCCCACTACTTGAGCTGTACAGACCTCTCTGCTTGTTCGTCCGCCTTACTGAATGTAAAAGTACACAGCATATACTGCAGACAGCATGTTCTGTGGAATTCGATTGGAGTAGCATTTCTAAACAGGGCACAAAAGGCAGTCGTAAAATCTGTGCAGAAAATAACAATATGGTGGCTATAACACGCACTGAGTTGGGGAAAGGCACCACTGAATGCAGGAAGTTATGGTGATAAATACTTGAAAAATATGAACTTTTACTAGTAACTTCTGAGGAAAATATTTAATACAGCAAGTACTCTCTCACGAATTAGACAAACCTAATAAGATTTAACGATCACAAGGCGGTGTTTTCTGGGATTCTATGACGTTTAGTTTGGTAGATCTTTGTTTGTTGGTTAGTTGCGAATCAATATGTTTGAGTAAATTTTAATTCGCAGAATGTATAGGGTACACACAAAAGAATGGTGCGGTTTCAAAAGTTAACAATAAATTTATTTCTCACCTTACATGGGCACAACGTACACCGTCAGCAGCGGCAACTGTCCAAGTTTCTCATGCGTTAATCACAATCCTTCAATGTGTGCACCCTGGGTCACACGACACACATCCACACAGTAATTAAATTCATCCCAGACTCGGTGTAGCGTAGCATGTCGGCTGTAATGGTCTGCAGTGCATGCGTTATCCGATCACAAAGTTCTTTGAGGGACATGGGCAATGGTGGTACGTAAACGCTGTCTTTAACGAACGTACCACCATTGCCCATGTCCCTCAAGGAACTTCGTGATCGGATAACGCATGCACTGCAGACCATTACAGCGGACATGCTACACAGAGTCTGGGATGAATTTGATTACCATGTGGATGTGTGTCGTGTGACCCAGGGTGCACACATTGAAGGATTGTGATTAACGCATGAGAAACTTGGACAGTTGCCGCTGCTGACGGTGTACGTTGTGCCCATGTAAGGTGAGAAATAAATTTATTGTTAACTTTTGAAACTGCACCATTACTTTATGTATACCCTGCATATGCTAGGTCCGTTAAACTAAAGGCAGATTTTTCCAAACCCTGAACCGCTGAAGTGCCGGCAACACAGTATGCTTACAGAGAAGTTGTATAAGGGAGATCAATTGTTGTGGTTTTGTGTGCAGTGTGGAGTGAGGAATAAAAGATCACATTGTTCCTTTTATTGTAATGTACACTTCACCAGCGCCCCCCTCTGTATACAGAACCATCAAGTACCAAAACCCTGAGCAAGATCCGGTTCTGGAAGCCACTCGAAGAAAAGTTACAGTACTGTGTGCCTGTGCATTTCACACTGCAACTAAAGGTGTAACTAAGCATAACCCATAATTTTCTCTAAATCGGTGCTTTTAGACTATACCTTATATGCTACAGGTCTACAATTTTAAAGTGTGAATGGAAGAAAGAATCTGCAGCGTGCTTTCAATTGGCATACGTTGAATAAAGAACATTTAAAGCATATAATTTGAATTTCCCCTCCCAATAAAATTGTAACTCTGGCTATTATAAACTATATAATAATCTGGTTGGCCCTTCGTGTATATTACTTCATTCAGATTCCACAATTGCGTGAGAACGATACAAAAAATTTTCAGGTTTCTTCTTTGCGAAATGAAACACATTTAAACGAGATGGAAATAAAGTCTCTGTGTCACCAGCTGACAAGTTTAAATGAATGAAAACTGTAATGCTATTCCAACTATAGTCGTACACAGCACTTGGGTTCTAGAACGTTTCCATGGCGGTATATTACCCACGGGGTTACTGGGTTTCTCGACTTGCCGACTGCCATCGCATGTTCTTTTGTGAATAGGAAACGAAGGACAAAGCCCAGGGTTCGGGCGCCTCTGACCACAAGCCCCAAGTTCTGCTTCCCTGAAAATATTTCCTGAATTATACACAATAACAATGCCTTGTATACAAAAGGCAATAAACATTCAAAGCACTCTGCGTTGACTTTGTGGAGACTAAGTCAAAATCTCTTTGCCACTGAAAACTAATTAATTTACGTTTATATGAAAATGTAGTTTGTAACTCACTGTGTGCTTCTGCTAGAAAGACCATTTGGTCATGTTGCATAGGGAATCAATTGCTATTGACAGCAAAAATCACTAAGTCCAAAAATAAGTAAATAAATAAATAGATAAATAAACAATACATGAGAATCTGCGGTGGTTTTAAATCACACTAAGGGAGGGTGTATATATATATATACATTTATATATATACAACCTTGAGCTAATTCAGATAAAAATCACGAAACCTTTGTGTTTATATGTATATAAAAACACGAAATATTTCGATTTATACCTAAAGTAGGTCACTTTTTATACATATCACTAAAACGTCAGCATTTCTTTCAGCCGAGAATAGAAGACAAGTTGACGCAAACGTCCTAGAAATAACGATCAGCTGAAATACCTATAAAATTCCAGTTCCTACTCCAATGAGAAAAGAGTAAATACTCCATTGAAAAAACAAATAACCGGTTAATTTAGTATGGGGAAATCAGATCTGTTTATTATGAGGTTAATACACAGCACATGAAGACAAGAGTTGCAAAACGCAAAGTTCTTTAGTATTAAACCGAGCGAAACCTGCAGTAAACACTGAGATTTAAAGTTTCACTTTGCCGTATTATGAAGAATCCGCTTCCCTAAATTCCTTAACTTGATGTTGTTTAACGACACTATATCGGTAGATATGGGTACTGGCTCTCTTTCCAGGGGTGAAGAGGGGGCCAAGCCGTGGCGCTGACAACCCATCCCCTTCTAGCGCCGGGGTACAGCATGGGTAGACTTAAGCCTATACCTGTAGCTCCCCTATGTGCCTGCTTACCACGTAATGAGACCGCTTTACTTACCAATGGAAAGTTATGCGTGGAATGACTTACAGAAATCACTGAAAATACAACTGCCCCTTGGTAATCCAGATCCCCCGATGGTCCGGATAATTTTGGGTCCATTATAGCCGAGTGTTTCCCATTTAAATTATTGTTGCGGGGCATCATCATCATCATCCACTGTTAGGTACAGTAGTTTAGCTTTAAGGAGCTTTACTTTAACAATGACTGACGATTTTTGTATGTTACCTACACAACGGATTTTCCCCCCTGTGGTCCGGATTACCCGGTAATCCGGAGCACCCTTCATCCCATTCCCACGCAGTCTGGATGACTGACGGACTATTCTATCATTAATTCTGCCCTGTGCGATATTCTAATTGGAGACCTCCAAAAGTTAGGTGTGTTAGCGTTACTCAAACTTTTCCGAATATCTTGGTAAACTTGAAAGAGGGTCGTGTGATCATATTCCTCTAAAACGGACAGAGAAAAGTAGAACTTCAAAATCGGAATCACACAGAGTGAGGGTACTTGAAAATAAAGAGCTGAGGAGAATTTTTGGAAATCAGAGACAGGAAATACAAGATGCTAGATGAAACTGTGCAGGAGAATTTCTGTGAAGCGTTACGTAAGTAACATGAGAGATTCAGAGTGTCTGGGCGCTTTGCCGAGCTGTGCAAGGATCAACAGAAATTTCCGCTTATAAGAACGGAACTCATACCAAACTGTTTACTTCACATTAATTAATGTAATGAAAGACTACGAGAAGGGCGGGGTATGTTGCAAGCGTGGAAGAAGTTAGAAATGAACACCAAATTTTTATCGGGAAAGCTCAGGAGAATTGACTGCTGTGACGACCTTCTCTGTTCTACTTTCCTTTCCTTTTCTTTTCTTCTCCTTACTCTTTTCTAACTCACTTTGTTTCGAGCAATGGGCCTGCCTTATACTGTCCCACAAATATATTTTGATCGGCCTGGTTTAATTATTTATTTAAGAAAGAAATATTATTTTATGAAAACTAAATTAAAATATATTATGTGCCAAAACCATAAGAACAGAAGAAAACGAATATTCAATCGGTCTATTATTATGTACGATTTTCATCTGTTTGCCGCACTGTATGTGTGCAAGAAGCTGTCCAAAATAGAAAGGCTAAAAATTAACCCTTTAAAGACGAAGCGTATCTGTTTTATATAAGGACACAGTGCGTACCGCGCTGTAAACACTCTCCACTTCGGTTATAAAAACCAGTCTCTTAATGTTTTATAAGGCAAAAGTTGATGTTTGTTCTGAGATCCATACAAAACACATAAACGCAATGTGGGCACCACGTAGAATTTTTTCATGTTGAACCTGGTGGTATGTAAAGTTACCGCTAAGCTTTACAAGGTCCGTCCCGGACTTATTCACTGTAGTGTACAGTGTCCCACACAAAGATTTTTATATGCCTCGTGTAAGTCACAAGGCTTCACACATATACATGTATGTTTCAATGGCAGCCAAATAAAGCCATGTATTTTAAAAGAGCCTGTCGGATTTACAACAGCCGCTATTGCAGTTCGATTCCAATTTTCATGCATATGAATTAGAAACTTTCTTGTGCAGTTCAACTAGAAACCGCCTCAGGTTCCCTTCTCTATTTTGTTATTTCACTACTAATATTCACATAAATCTTTCATTTATGTCTCTTAATCAACAAGGTAAACTGCAAACAAAAAATTTTACATCTTACCTTACAGTCAACACACTTCATTCCCATTACAAAGACTAACAAGTAGATTTTGTGTGGGCAGATTGCACCTTCTTGTTCACATTCATAAGAAACCCACAAATACATTCTGTGGACAAAATTCAGAACTTCCTAAAGTCAAAGGAGATGGTACATATAAGCTACCACTGTGGTTTGAGGAGTTAAAACACAAGACTGCAAACTTCCTAAAGTAAAAATGCAGCACTAGAACAATTTAAAGTAAAGTTGTACGAAGAACTATCTGCGAAGTTTCATATCCACATGGAATACGCCAGCTCCCTCCCACAGCTGCGAGAGAAACCACTGCTGTTCCCTGCACAAGTAAAGTAATTATTGTGCTTTGTGTTGCAGATATTGAGAAACCTCTGCAGCAGCAAGCTTTAGTTCCTGACAAATGAATATATAAGCTGTTTTGCTGAAAATTCTGTATCTGTGAAGAGAAGAAATATGGCAAGAAATAAAAGAATAAAGAAAAAATAGAATAGGAACCACAAACTTTTCCAACAACATTAACAACATAACTTCTTCCTCCTCCTCTTCTTCTTCTTCTTCTTCTCCTCCTCCTCCTCCTCCTTCTTCTTCCTCGTCGTCGTCGTCGTCGTCGTCGTCGTCTTCTTCTTCTTCTTCTTCTTCTTCTTCTTCTTCTTCTTCTTCTTCTGGCATTACAGTCCTTGGTAGACTTTAGCCTCTTTCCAAATTGTTCTCCACTGCTCTCGGTCCTGTGCCTTACGGTTCCAATTCGTTACGCCCATCTTCCTTAGGTCTGTTTCAACTGACTCCAGCCACCTGGCCCTGGGTTTTCCGACACTTCGAGTGCGCTCTGGTGTGTACAATGTTAACTTTCTGCTCTTGCGTTCTGAAGAGGTGTCCCAGCCACCTCAGTCTTCCTGTTTTGGTCACTCTGACTGTCCGGTTCGCTGTACAGCTTGTAAAGCTCGTTACTATATCCTATTCTCCAGATGCCGTCCTCATTAATTGGGCCATAGATCCTTCTTAAAATTCTTCTTTCGAAGATTTGGAGAAGATTTTCATCCTTCTTTGAGAGGGGCCAACTTTCACTTCCATACATGAGTGTGGGCCTTATCAGAGTTTTATACAACACACATTTTGTCTGCCGTTTCAAATATGGTGAATTTAGCTGTTTCTTTAACCCACAGCCAGTTTTATTGGCCATTACTATTCTTTTCTTAATTTCTGTACTGATGTCATTATCTTCTGTTAAAGTTGTTCCTAAACATTTAAATTCCTTCACTCTCTCATATTGCTGATTGCCAATTACTAACATTTTAGTATCTGTTGGAATAACATAACTAAAAGTTACGATTGTTTTTCGACTCATAACAATTTTATCTTTATGTTAAAGCCATAGGTCTTTGTAAGAAGTAACACATATTTTTCACCAAGAATATGTTTGTCACAGGAAATCAGAAAGGAGGATATAAGGAAATAAAATGAGAATTTAATAACCGACCAAAGTGACATGACTACCCACGAGCTGGTGATTCCTTCCTGCTACTTCCTCGCTGATGGCTTATACACTAAACATCCTTCCGTCTGTTACTGACTGCTTAGTTTAACGAACCATAAATAAATAGCAGAGAAATACAAAAAACAAGGTTTTCATGCAGTTGCTCAGTTATTATACGGCAGCACTTGGTGGATTAGAAGTACATTTTTGCTTCACACACAATGCTAACCAATATTACCCAGTGTTAACATGTAACCGTTAGTCCGCACATTGCTTTCCTTTATTCTGGGATGTGCGAGGGGGATCAGATTTCGATTTTTAGTCCGGAAACCAGAAACCTTGATTTCTGTGCTCCTGAAAATACAAGAAATGTTGCTACAATATCGTAACTTATGATGGGACCGCCTCCTTTCATGTCCTCTTCTAAAGTATTAACTGATGTAATGAGAATGAGTCGTGTTTTGTATAATGTGCTCAGGGACACAGTGTTCGGGAATTTAGGTTTTCACGGCCAGAAGTTCTACAAATGTGTATCGTCCGTTAAAACAAGAACAACAACAAGAACAACAACAACAAACATTTATTATGGGAAACAGTATCACATGTATCACACATTTTAACGACAAAAGAACCGCAACACTAGATACCCTATAAAAACGGTTTCAGGTACATAATTGTGAATATCCTATATATAAGTGATAAAACAATAATTATTATTATTATTGTAATTATAATTATAATTACGCTACTTATAATAATCATAATAATAATCTCTTATTTAGCGATTATAATAACTCTTCTGTTTTCTTATGTGATTTGCCCTTATTATCACTTGTCTGTGTGTTTTCATCTGAGGTTTGTTATAATAAAGCAATAAACCAAAAGCTGTCGGATCGTTTATTGTTACGCTCCAGTGCTGTCTTTGAAATTGGACTTACGGCTCTGTGCCAGAACATTAACCCTTTAAAGACGAAGCGTATCTGTTTTATATAAGGACTCAGTGCGTACCGCGCTGTAAACACTCTCCACTTCGGTTATAAAAACCAGTCTCTTAATGTTTTACAAGGCAAAAGTTGCTGTTTGTTCTGAGATCCGTACAAAACACATTAAACGCAATGTGGGCACCACGAAGAATTTTTTAATGTTAAACCTGGCGGTACGTAAAGTTACCGCTAGGCTTTTTAAAGGTTAATAACACAGAATTATTATTATTATTATTATTATTATTATTATTATATTTCTGTCTTCTTCGAAATGACGCTGCATAGTCAGATAGAACTGCACCGACAATTCAGAGGATACTTGTGCGTCCACCATACTACGCGGCGTCACATTCCAGAAGGCCGCCGTCTTCATAGTCACCGGCGTGAGAACTTCAAGTTTCGTTAGTCTTAATCTGTTCGCCTTGATGTTAATCTAATTTATAATAACAGGTTTTACCGAAGCACTAACAAATTTTAGCAACAATAACTCTTGAACACCGAAATATCTGCGAATAGTGTGACCTGTTCCAAGCATTGTATCCCTTCTGGGCACTGTTGGCTTTCCTTCAAATTCAAATGTTTCAACACGTTTCCGCTATTCAAAAGTTCTGGGTTAAAACTGGGGTAGGAAATACTTGCTGCTGTAAAACTAATCTACTTCCTGAATTCCCACGAGGCAAGACAGAAAAAAAGTTTGGCCGGGGCCAGCCATGTTGCAGCCGCAATAACAAAAGAAACAGTAACAGGAAACAGCCATATTCATTACAAACTTAAAAAAAATACCACACATTACGTCATTTCAACCACGATTACTTACGGGGAGATGAGTCTGATATTTCTTCCTTTCAACGCAGTGTATGATATTACCTTTCATGAAGGTCAGTACTAAACCGTAAAAACACTGAAACGACAGTAAGAAGGATCGCATAAGTGAGTTCTCAGTCAAAAAGAATGTTCCTTCCATAAGCTTGCCCGCACAATACATGATGTACCCTATTCTAAAAAGTTTCGAAACAATTTCTCCAACAGAACCAATACCTGTCCATCAAACATAGCTATATTTAAAAGCCATGAAGATATGCTACACGTTTCGGCTTAAGCTTAAGCCATCTGCGGGCTGTGGATGGAGATTAAAAGAGATCAAACTTTACAACTGTAGTCACTGGATATTTATATTGGCATCTCAAGCTTGACAGATCGGTTAGTATTGTTTGTTATCACTGAATATTTCTATAAATATAGGGATTAGCTTGAAGGCTTACAGCACGTGTATGTATGAGGGAAAACATCTTGAAAAAACTCATAGACAAGGGACTTAAAGAATAATTTCTTAGTAGACCCGAGATTTTATGAAATAATTTCATAATAACTGGTCGGATAGGTATATATTACGTAGTCGGAGAATTTTAGATGTAAAGTAAGTTGTAACAAATGTGATCAAACGTCACGTCATAATTTTTTTTCTCTTCCAAAACACACATCGTTTGGAAGATGTAAGACCAGGTACTCACAAACACAGATGCAATCAGAATTCATACTTTAAATTTCTCGTTTCTCGTAAAAGTCTTCTTCTTCTTCCATCACCACACAAGTGTGAGAGATCTCCCCTTAGTCAAAACGTCCAGGCCCTTTCTGTGAAGCTGAACAAATCACCTCAATATCAAGGGCGTATTCAGAATTTTTCATTCGGTGGATGGGTGGGGGGGGGGGGCGGCTGACCCTGAGGCTATGTATACTTTACTTTCACTTTAAAAATTATGTTACAAAAATCATGTCGTAACTGTAAAACAACATTACTGGCAACTGCATTTTTATACGAATACATACAAATACAACTACATGTTCCATGTCTCACTCACCTAATTTAAATCACAATGTCTAATCTTGTTTTTTAACTTCATCTAAGATATTCAAATGTTTTTATTTTATTTTCCGATATTCTTATGTAACAGTCATCAGCCAATTTCACTGGCTCATTTCGGTTGAAGTGTAAAACATATAAAACGTTTAATTTCCTCGTGTCTACAAAATCGTCTTTAAATTTTCGATTTCGGAGGGCTTCACAACCCAGCAGTCCCCACTTGTATGCGCCCCTGCTCCATCTAGTAGAGTTCAAAAATGCTTGGGGTGTTGTCTCCAGTTCCTTCGTGGTGCTTCAGCATAGAAAAGAGTTCGCCATCCATTATCCTTTAATCCATTAAATATAATTTCCAGTAGCAAATGCCGACATCACAAATAAAAAGATCATTAGATACAATTGCCTTATGGTCTTGGGTTTCACGACAGAAGTACTTTCCATGTGAACCGGATGTTCTCTGCTTTATGTTCAAGTAAATTGAACACACCACATTATAAATCCATTTCTGTCAAAAGAAAGCAATTTTAAATCCCACGATTAAACGAAAAATTTTAACAGAAATTTTACCACTGAAGGAAGATTAAGTGGGAATTAGTCATCTACCGCATCGACTAAGATGCAGCTTCATACAGTATAACGCAAATCACGCTAGTAGATAGAATGCCTAATGTACCAAGGATTTAAGTCAAAGCCGGGGTTTTTGACTGATAGATTTTACTTTGTGTATATAAAATACCTGGTAACTGAAGTCAAGGCGCTATCTCTCCCGTTCAAAAAAATAAAAAGTAAGAACAAACGAAAAATTAATTCTAATGAAAGAAAAATATTTAACGTTTGAACGGAAACTAAAGAAACAAGAAATCAAGGGAATGTAGACTGTCCACATATTTGTTTTCTGCTCCCGTATTTTCTTTATACTCTGCCGGTAGAGAATTGTGACAGAAACTGTTTGGTATGGCCTAAAGTGGAAATTAAATCCGACCGTAGGCACAACAATTCGGGAATGTCACTGAAATTCTGAGCAAAGAACGGAAGAAGTCGACAGTGTTAGTTCGGAAATTTTTGTTTTTGTGGACTTATACAGGTCAAAAAAAGAAACTAGACTATGTTGTTCCAAAGAAGGCGTCCTCTGTTTATTTATTTATTTATTTATTTATTTATTTATTTATTCGCTTATTTATTTATAGATCATTTAACGACGTTATTAATAGCGCGGACTGTACACAGTCAAAAGTTTCGATGATAGTGCATAATGGGTTGGAAAATATTTGGGGCCTTGTCATGGCCGTGGTATTTATCTCTGGCCTTTCAATGAAGCTACCCGGGTTTATGGTAAATAAAGTAGCAATGGGGCTTCCCGAGCACTTCGGGATTTCCTGTAAGTGACACCTGCATCATACCGGCGACGTTAAACATGCTGATAAATTAGGAGTGCCCTTAAAATTAACATGACTGGAGAAAGAAGGAATGTGGAAGAAAGTGTCGTGGCTTAATTTAAGATACTCTCTCAGAAATTACCGAAGAATTACTCAGACATCGGGCAGGATATTCGGTAACACTCCCGAGATTTGAACCGGGCACCTTCCGAGCGTTGTTGCTTCAGTCCAGTTTCAGGGTCGTCTGCTGCTTAACAAACCACGCCTGCGAAAGCGGTATTTTTCTCAACGCATTCAGACCGACTGTGAAGCCCCCTCATCATCCTATTCCATGAGGAGAGGGCAGGGGTCTTTTCCCTGGCGTCTAATGACAAGGTTAAAAATTAGCGGAGCTACACCTCCAGTAGCCCTTATACCTTCATGGTATGTTGCTTAAAAGAGCACAAGGAAAACCTTGCCCTTAACCTCTTAAAGCCTAGCGGTTACTTTACGCACCACCAGGCTTAACATTAAAAAATTCTACGTGGTGCCCACATTGCGTTTGTGTGTTTTGTGTGGATCTCAGAACAAACAGCAACTTTTGCCTTATAAAACATTAAGAGATTGGTTTTTATAACCAAAGTGGATAGTGTTTACTGCGCGGTACGCACTGAGTCATATAAAAATGGTTATAAAATATATATTATATATTATATAAAATATATATTATATAATTATATAACTATATTATATAAATATATTTTATATGTATTATATAAAATGGTTAACTGTGTTTAAGAAAGAAATATGAAATACAGTCTTCAACTGAATAGAAAAGTTTTGACCTTGATAAAATACGTGGAGTACCTAACTTCCTGGCTAAAATTGCCCAGAAATGTACAGGTACAGTCTAAAGCATAAGTCTTTGTTACTTTCAACTTGTCGTCATTTGTTAGACGTCCAGTTTATAACAAGCCTGAAGTCAAACTTGCGTACAGTTCTAACTACATAGGATAACACAAAAAAAAAAACAGAATTAGCTCAAACGCACAAGACACAACTGTGTCTCAGCCAAATTTATTTTTAACCGGAGTACATCAGTTACTGGTCATAAAAACCTAACATTCCGCCATCTTCCTACAATATTACGTAACCTGTTTTCTTTGGCCGACAAGATTACTTTCTGCTCTCCACGTTCTATTCTACCCTCATAAAGGTGGCAGGTTCTTTCGAAAAGGTAGTATAGTTCTACCCGTCTAAAAACGTCACATTCTTTCATACGAAGAATACCTCGATGTTAAAAAGGTGGCCGGTTTATGTCACCATGCTTTAAATTAAAGGGTTAAATTTGCGACCTTTGGTACAACTTACTGTCATTTGTATGGGATTCAGAAAGCAAATACGGTGCTGGTAGTTTATAACCACTGCAGTCATTAGATGGGGTTGTCGGGAACTCCCTCGAGATAAGGTCTAATAAGCTTTGCTTTAGTTACAATTCCCAAGCAGTTTCAGTAAACGGACAGAGGACACACAGCAAACACAGTGTCAAATGTTTGTGGCTTCAGATGTATGTACGAAAGCAGCTTCGCAGTAGAGGTTTATTACAGCTACCCTACACACTGCCTTCTGAGTATTCTGTCCAATTAAGACTAGCATATAAATAATTACTGGCTGCAAATAAACAGCGAAAGGTTATGCTTTCTAATTCTCAAGACTCATTTCTTACAGTACATCACACTCACGTCCTCGACAGATCTGTATGTGGCAGGCTTATGACGCAATAACAGACTTTACTAACCCGTTCGCAGAAAGTAAGAAATATTCAGTTATATTTCGCCTTATACTGAGTTTATGGGAAGCTGATGTTCCATCCAGAAACTACACTGGGATATAAGTTACGAAGGCTATTCGGAAATCAACTTCTGGTGGGCTGTTAAGAAAGAAAGAAAGAAAGAAAGAAAGAAAGAAAGAAAGAAAGAAAGAAAGAAAGAAAGAAAGAAAGAAAGAAAGAAAGAAAGAAAGAAAGAAAGAAAGAAAGAAAGAAAGAAAGAAAAAATATTTCATTAGATACAAAAGTTAGTTACATACGTAGGCTACTTCTCGACATAATCACCCTCTGAACTGAGGCACTTGTCATAGCGTGACACGAGTTTCTGTATCCCCAAATCAAAGAAAGTTGCCGCCAGGTGCAAGATTCGCGCAGTGATCCACTTCTTGCAAGCTGAAGGCCATCGTGCGGCTGAAATTCATCGCAGAATGAGTGCAGTGTATGAACCAGACTTTATGAGTGACACATGTGTTAGGAATAACCTAACAACGGAAGGGTTACTTTGTAATAAGCATTAAGACTTTCAATTAGCAAGAAAACCGACGTGACATTTCTACAGAGTGTTTCAGGAGAAATCTGACATACTCCATCGAAACGTTTCTGATATTAATTTATATTTATGTAACTAAACATACCTACATCCGAAGATGAAAGGTTACGGAGATAATGACACAAAAAAATGTTTTCTTGTACCCGTTCAGCATGATATGTTGTCAGTACGCTGCGCAGGTCCGTGCTTGTATCGATAGTCAAGCCAAGCCACGCGGAAGCGAGTGTGCTATGTAAAGTACTTGGAAACATAACGCCGAATTTTATGAAAGTAATACCAGGTTTTCTTGCTAAATCAATGTTTTTTTGTCACTCAGACATTTGTTATATATTAGGTACATGTGTTAATATTACAGAACCTACAAATTCCTCCTCATTGTAATACCCAATTGTTAATAAACAACTGTACAACAGCTATCATCCCTTCAAACTTCTCTCGCTTTATCTCTGTCAGCATTCGAAGCCGGATGCAGAAATGTTTGGTTATACCGATGCAATGTAACCTACGGAATGTTCTCGCGAAATATAGCAGATTCTTTCTGAAACAGCCCGAATTTTTCGGGCGTAATGCAAGGTTGAAAGTTCAGGTGAACTGTCGCGTCCTAATTCGTGACTGGCATAAAGTGCGTAAAAAGAACATGCACCAGAGATATGACGTCCGCTTCTCTCTGTCCACATGTTTACAGTCGATAACGGCTGGAAAATGTTAGCGAACCAAACACGGACTCTGTGCAGGTAAGCTCTGTCGGGTATAATCTCAAAGGTCCGCATGGTCGCCATATTTTCCTTGACTTACAAATAACATACACACACGAACACACAGATATAGGCCTATAAATACGATAAATAAAAATGTGTATATATTTTAAGACCTTTTCCCGCACCATTGTCCGCATTCCTCGTTCCAGCGATTTATTATCTATGGTCACCAAACCGAAAGCAAATCAAGTTCCGCACAACCGCCATCATGCCTTTTTTATTAACAAAAATATTACCTGAACAAAAATAGCATATTTTTCAAGATCTTTTACTGCCCATCATTTTAGAACCTGGGCGCTATTGCGGCTTGCATTCCACACATTTGTGAATTTAACATTTTATTATTAGGGCTACGGTTTTGAAAAAATCAAGGTGTTTGGGTGCCTTGCATTGGCATAAGTAGTCGTACTCTTTTGCTAAGAATCGAGTAACTGTTTCCAAATTTTAACTTGGAGGACACACAGCCAAAGAGGCGCATACAAACACATACAGCACACAATGATCTCAAATTATATAATCCTCTTTTTATGGAAAATGTAGAATAAGAACGTAGACCCCTACATTTTACACAAATCTATGTGCTTTGTGCATTAACACATGAACCCAGCCCGTAACAATGAAAAGATATAATAATAATAATAGTAATAATAATAATAATAATAATCAATCGGTATTTATTAACGTGCAAGCTTAACAGCAAAAATGCCTATTATAAAGCCAGCACGAAAAGAAACGCAAAAAAAACAGCACAAATACACAAACACTAAACAAACAAACAAACAAACAGGCAATCAAAAGAATTCAATAGACATATAAAATCACTGAGGCAAAACAAATAATAATAATAATAATAAGCATTCATTAACGTACAAGTTTACCAGCACAAGTGTCAATAATAATAATAATAATAATAATAATAATAATAAAGATGGACACGAAGCGAAATGCCTGCCCAAGAGAAAGTTCCGAAATTTTAATGCGGCGATCATTGTTAGGCTTCCTGTAATGTAAGTTTATTTTAATTGTATCGGCGTGATAACTATTGGACACGCAGCAAACAAAGCACTGTTTCTGTTTTCATTCTGGCCTTGTTGATGCAGCCATACGATGCTAGCTGTAAACACAAGAGACACAATGTTCAGCACCACAGTAAAATGTTTTTTTTTTCGTTACACTGCGTAGATCAGGAATAATTGCACTGAATATTTATCTTCTTTGTGGCATGATTTTATTGTTCTTACAAAGAATCAAATCCCACATCAGACCCTTTATGATTACGGTGCTGCACATTCGGATTCGTCCTACTGCCTTCTGAGATGTGATTCCGTGTAGTTTGGTGGACAGATATCAAAACTTCTTCAGTCCCGAAAATGGAGGTAACACCGTACGGTAACACAAGTAAAATCACCAACAAAATGCACTGTATGTGATAAAATCACTCTTATTCACTTATTCTGTCTTACCCCGACATGTTTCGGCGCAGCATGACGCCATCTTCAGGGGGATCGTGCAGATTTAAGACCCTAATCACTCGGGCGATGTTTACATACAATATTAAACGAAGTGGTTGCTAAAAACATAACATATACACATACTCAGTACTTTTGCAGTTTTTTAAAACTTGATAAGAGCTGGTAAAATGGTAGTACACAACGTCATGATCAAAGGCAACACCACACTTTTACTGTTCATGCGGTGGCACACTGTTAAATAGTCATAAAGGCTGATAAAATGTAACGAGGCGCACTGTTAAATACTCATAAAATTGGTGAAATGTAATACATAGCGTTAATAATGAAAGGCACCATCATGATTCACAAATCATGCTGTGACACATTGCTAAATCTGCACGATCCCCCTGAAGATGGCGTCATGCTGCGCCGAAACATGTCGGGGTAAGACAGAATAAGTAAATAAAAGTGATTTTATCACATACAGTGCATTTCGTTGGTGATTTTACTTGTGATACAAAAAAATACACGGTGAAAACAAAGTGAACCATACGGTAAGTTCTATCTACCAGACTACACGGTGTCACATCCCAGAAGACGCCTAAACTTAAGATCTACAAGCAGAAAATTTTACTCACACTTTATCACACATATCAGTACTGTTCTAGGCGCTAGCGTCACTAACCCAACAGAATCCGAACATGGAGAAGTTAATTTGCTCCTATCCTTCACCACGCCCAACAAATTCAGCTATTATCTCAGGTGTCTTATCTTAGCAGTAAAATCGGCTAGAATTTGAAACTAACCCCCCATAATTCTCACGCCGAGACTCGAAACTGCAAAACTTTCCTTCCACACCTCCTATAAACTTTCATGGCGTGGTGCTTAGGCACTTCCTTTGAAAAGTAACAGCCACTCGCCTAGTGAAGTAATCTCTTTCTTTTATGGAAACTGTCCGTTAATTACCGTTCCATCACAAATCAATTACACTGCCCTACAGCGAACAATTCCAGTCCACTCACGTACTTCTCACAAAGGACCATCTTAATATTGGCTTTCCCATATAAGTTTATTATTTTTACCAACCACCATACAATAATTCCTTTTCACTCCTACACGTTTCGGCTAACCATCCTAGCCATCATCAGGGAGTCACTTTTTACAGACGCTGACCGCGTACAGGATGTCAAAATATGGTAATACGTACATTATTTACAACAGTAGTAATTTTATATAGGTTAAATTAAAATGTAGTAAAAAATATAAGGTATAAAAGTATACATGTGTATATATTACCATTACATTACTTATATATAAAATGACTGCATGGAATATGTATAATATTAATTTGAAGTGCTGGCTTTCGCTTTTTCAAAGTGATTCATCATTTTTGTTTTCGTTTTGTTCCACATGTCACGCAAAGAGTAATATCAGTGTAAAATTTCCGCATTTCTATATTTAAACAAAATACGCGTTAAGAAATGCAGTGATGCAAATAAAAGAATAAAATTAAAAAAGAAACATAATATGCAAGGGGTTCATAAGGAATTCGTGGGATAACAGAATAAAAGAAATACTGGTATAGCGCACGTAAGAACATAGCAGTGTGTATCCCAAGCAAGGAGAATTGTTACGGGCGAAGAAATTAAAGAATTAATTCAACGATCCGCCATGCCGTTTATTAACCAGAGACTTCAGCGCTTGCATGGGTTAGATTGCCACTGTTCTTTGTCGAAATAAAACATCAGGGTTGATCCCTAGATACAATGCATAACCGCTGAACCCCACACTAGCGGGTCCTTCATAGGTCCCTGTAGCAATAACCAACCTCCCTTAATGAAAATCTGCTCATCATATATCTTTGTTTCATCCTTACTTTAATTCTTTGTTTCATACTTTCCGACCTACAAATTAGAGACAATGTTTATTTCCTCCTTGCACTGGAGGCGAGTTCTTGTACCCCGAAGCTACTGTCAGTCCCAACAGTCCACTTTAATTCCGTCTCTTCCAACAGACGAGGCATCTTCTCCTTCCCTCATGAGTAACAATGGCAACAGTAAAAGACCCTAAAGTAACGTAACTTCAAAGCACACCTCTGTGAGCTGTGGAATGAAGACTCATCCTTGCTAGCAATCGGCAAACTGAGGTACCTTACATCAGCACCAGGTATATACCTCCTTCGTGTCCATCACATTAACCACAAAGATTCCAGTTTTCGGATATAAGTCACTTTGTAAATTAGTAAATAGCTACCAATATTTAGAATTAATCAGTTTCCTGCACTTTCAGGTACACACAATAAAAAACTGCCCTGAAGATGGAGGCAGAAAACGCCCCCGAAACCTCGATAGCTGTAAATCAATTTACAAGCCATCGTATCAGAGAAGAATCGAATCTTCAGCAGCAACCCTGTGACAACCTCAAATTTCGTACATTTACGACTTTGGAAACATGCTGTCAGATGTTCCACGTGAACTAAGTTGGTAGGTCGATACTGAAACAACGCGTGCCCGCTTTGTGTCCTTCAAAATATAAAACTCTAGATACTGTTCTTTAAGTACAACACACTCTACAGTATCTCGGTCCAGGAAGCAACGTCACATCCCGTGTGCCTTAACAGAAGCAGAGTCAGTTATACAGTACCTAGTTTCTGGTTCATTTAAGGACTCGGCCAGATGGGCAGATCATGCAGCATGGAATGGCACAACAACTGTTTAATAATGAATTTGAAATGGTGCTGCAGGTGGTGGCCGAATTGGATCTGCCGTCTCAGCATGTATGTAGGCGGACCGAGCATAACCGATCTCCAGGCTCAAATCTCAATCGGACGTCCCACATATAAAAGCAGGACCGCGAAGTTTTGTCGCAAGATGGTGGAATAATGAAAGGCTACAGAGCTATGCCACGCAATAAACCAACACGATAAGCACGTGAATTTAGATTTTAGCTATAATTACGAATGGCAAGTGCCAGAGAAGGTCTGGAAAATGACAGAAAAGGCATATATAAGTGGAATAATCATATTCAATTTGGTAACACAGTGTCCACAAGTAGGGCTCCACGTTTATAAACATAAAAAATACATATTTAAACAGGGCAGTGGAGTCGGTACATAAAACCACCGACTCCAACTCCTCAATTTTTAAATTTCCGGCTCCGACTCCGACTCCAAATCCTCAATTTTTAAATTTCCGTCTCCGACTCCAAATCCTCAATTTTTAAATTTCCGACTCCGACTCCAAATCCTCAATTTTTAAATTTCCGTCTCCGACTCCAAATCCTCAATTTTTAAATTTCCGACTCCGACTCCAACTCCTCAATTTTTAAATTTCCGACTCCGACTCCAACTCCAATTCCTCAATTTTTAAATTTCCGGCTCAGACTCCGACTCCAGCTCCTCAATTTTTAAGTCTCCGGCTCCGGCTCCGACTCCGATTCCGACTCCTCAATTTTTAAATTTCCGGCTCCGACTCCAAATCCTGAGTTTTTAAATTTCCGACTCCGACTCCAACTCCTCAATTTTTAAATTTCCGACTCCGACTTCAACTCCAATTCCTCAATTTTTAAATTTCCGACTCCGACTCCAACTCCTCAATTTTTAAGTCTCCGGCTCCGACTCCGATTCCGACTCCTCAATTTTTAAATTTCCGGCTCCGACTCCGACTCCAACTCCTCAATTTTTAAATTTCCGACTCCGACTCCTCAATTTTTACGTCTCCGGCTCCGACTCCGACTCCGACTCCTACTCCTTCATAAAAGCTCAATATGTATTATATGATAATGGTAAACCTACTACAGTGAAAAAAGGTATCATAAGACATTTCATCAACACCACGTGAATCATCAGGCCACTTTTTAGACTTATAACCTGCATTTAAGTACAAATGTATTGGTTATTGCAGCTAGTATGTATTTAATATTTTATATCGAGGTCGGAGTCCGAGTCGGTACATTTTTACCGACTCCGACTCCGACTCCACAGCCCTGTATTTTAAAATTAGAAGACTGAAGCTATACATACAAATTTAATTGTGACCAACCGGTGCAAACTTGTTTTACATCTCCTACATGTTTCGGCTGAGACTACTCAGCCATCACCAGGGAGACCGCTTTTTTACAGACAGCAGCAGCACGTAACTTGTCATTGAATGGTAACACACACACACACACACACACACACACACACACACACACACACATATCTGTTGTAATCGTGAACAGCACAGTACAGTTCACAAATTTTAAAATCGTTGTTGTTACATAAAATTCCTTTCAGCATAAAAGTATGAAACATAAAAAGCATAAAACATAATCTTTTTCCAAAGATCTAATCCATGTTAAAATCCAATTGCGTGGGGTAGAAACCCCTGGCTGTAATTGCCGGTGTACAGTCTTTACGAGCTAACTCTGCACAGTACAGTCTCTGCTAATGATACTGAACGCACAATAACGTCTCTCCGTGACGTCAGGACCGTTGGACTCGTACTTAGCTACTGTACCAGGATCCACACAGACTCGCCTTAGCCTCTCGTCAATATCATAAAAATCGAAAATGGTATTTTGGAAGGAAACAGATGACGCAAAGCTTCAGATTACAGAGCGGCCTGCATTCTCAGAGTACCGATTTTCGAGCTCCGTTTCGCCCAAGCCTGCACCTTACAGACTTTCAAGCGTCTCAAATGATAGGAAAGATTTTAATTTCCTTACAATGACACTTATAAATATATATTCTGTTACTATTCTACTCTTGTATTATAGTATACATAGATATTCTAATAAAATGTTATACGCACAGCACTTTGAGGGAAGGCGACCACTTGGGAGACCCAGGCGTAGATGGAAGGATAATACTCAAATGGATCTTCAAGAAGTGGGATGGGAGCATGGACTGGATTGAGCTGGCTCAGGATAGGGACAGGTGGCGGGCTCTTGTGAACGCGGTAATGAACTTCCGGGTTCCATAAAATGCGGGGAATTTCTTGACTAGCTGAGAAACTGTTAGTTTCTCAAGAAGGCCTATGCTCCATGGAGTTAGTTAGTTAGTTAGTCAGTCAGTCAGTCAGTTAGTTAGTTACTTACTTACTTAGTTAGTTAGTTGGTTAGTTAGTTATAGCACATATTAACACAACATATAAATCACACTAAGGCCCACAAGTGGAGATCTGCACTCTTCTGGGATATTACGCGGCGTCGTGTGGTGATTGTTTACCGACGTTTCGGCACAATGTAGCGGTCCTATCTTCATGGGTCAAGAGTCCGAGAAGAGAAGAAAGCTAGGGACCATAACTGGCTTTCTTTTCTTCTCGGTCTCTTGACTCTTGAAGATGGGATTGATACGTTGTCCCGAAACGTCGGTAAACAATCACCACACGACGCAGCGTAATATCCCAGAACAGTGCAGATCTTCTGAACATTGCGGCTTCAGCCTGAGATCAAGGCTGTACTGTACACGCGATCGTCTCTTCTAAAGCGTCGTAATCCGCGTAATCCCAGCTTTTCGGTAATTCGGGGCAACATCGAACTATCGAAATTCTACTGTATGTACTAAATTTTCTCGCTAATATTCGTAATATATCTCGCTCGAATCTTGACCAGAACACCCGCTAAATATATTGACTGTTTTCGTTAATTTTCTCATGCCTTTAAGGCCAGTGCCAGGTAAAAAAAAACCTTCAAAAATATGCCACAGTCGGTTGTCCCTGCGACCTTTAAAATTCATCATACGGGTGTGACCTCTTACATAACATAAGGGAAAAGATAATAGCATTTATAGTTGGTTCAGCATTGTTGAACAGCAGTCAAAAAGTAAAAAAGTACATGTTTTAGCTGCCTGATATATTTTTAATTTCACAAAACTTCATGTATTCTTACGGTCCGTAAAGTCTGTGTTTCAAATTCATATACAGCAACTGCTGATAAAGTATGCATGGCATAGACAAGAAATTTTTACAAATTTTAATGACGCGCCTGAAACAAGAAGACTTAGGTATAGGGGGAAATATAATATTAAAATTAATCGTACAGAGAGTTTGGTGATGATAAATGGGTTTACTTAGCTCAATATGAAATTCATTGCCTGGCTCCTGCAGATAGGGTAAGAACGGGTTCCATAAATAGCAGACAATTTATAGACTGCATGACTATTAACTCTTCAAACGGGAATCTGGTCCACGGAGTCCACACTACGCTGTAGGAATGCAAGCAGAATAATGTACAGCGTTAACTATTTCCATGAGAATTCCCGCGGGGTTCTCAGATAATAGTTATCAGAAGGGTCAAGAAATTCCTTACATTTATACAGAATTGGAAATTGCATCACTTTTTTTTAAAAACAATCGCCTCATCACACCCTGTTCTGAATCTACTTGGTTTAATTTACATCCTCAAACACATTGTCTATAACACAAACTGTAACAATAGACACCACCCGCTATTTGCAGTTGTCGGAAGGCCTCTCTTATCCTGAAGTTCGACACCCTAATTTGTTTATGCTTTTTGCCCCACAGTTCGTGCTACATACCACACCCATCTCTAGACTAATAGGTTTAACCCTTTAAAGATGAACGTATCTGTTTTATATAGGGACTCAGTGCGTACCGCGCTGTAAACACCCTCCACTTCGGTTATAAAAACCAGTCTCTTAATGTTTTATAAGGCAAAAGTTGCTGTTTGTTCTGAGATCCGTACAAAACACATAAACACAATGTGGGCACCACGTAGAATTTTTTAATGTTAAACCTGGTGGTATGGAAAGTTATCGCTAGGCTTTAAAAGGTTAAAGGCGAATCCATTACGTATTCAGAATTTGGAGGCCGAATCAAGAAAAATAAAGTGAGCTACGCACCTCCATGGATCAGCCCACTGACGACGCAAGAAAACTCTCTAAAAGTATGTGAATGTCCAGTGCTGTCCGATACCCGAAAGAGCATTGTTTTGTTTGAGGGGTCTCAGGTTCCGGCCCGAGTCTCTCTGACAACAGTAATATTAAGATGAAGATAAGTGGAGCGCTCTGGTGGAAAAATACTGACTGGGGAAAGCCAAAGTGTTCCCAGCGTTACTTTGTGCACCCCAAATTTCACACATAATGGCCCGGGAACAAATGCGGACCTCCAGAGTGAAAGGTTGCTGACTAACTGCCTGTATCAGAGCACGGTCTACAATACTAAAATCTTTCTACATGACACATAAAAATTCAGTCCCTACATCACAGAAAACATGGCGCACTTCCATTAGAAAAACAAATCGGCGAATACTGTAAAGCAAAATACGATCGATATTATCACGAAAATAATGTCGAACTCATACATTTGACATTCTCCCCCTTCTCCTTCTCCTCCTCCTCCATCTTCTTCTTCTTCTTCATCTTCTTCTTCTCCTTCTTCTTCTTCTCCTCCTCCTCCTCCTGTCGTGCTACCGCCCGATTCAGGTCTGGACATAAGTGAACTGTGTCGGCACAGGGTTGAGTTTTTGTTGTTGATCTTGGCAAAGTACAGGCCATAGCAAATACTAGGCTCTAAACGGTTAAGTAGGCGGTTCGCTCTATTACTGGCAGTGTGAAACTAAGCACGGCTGAACCACCTCTCTTGCTTTTTAACCTTTAATACTTGGTCACTCATATTCACAACGCTAGATCAGCCTGTGCACAAGAGACTCTGAATATTTCACGGCGCGTTGTGAACTGATGAGGACAGCCATGAACCTCTGGTCTGCTGCAGGACATCATAACTTTATTTGGAGCACTGACCTCCCCTCTGCACTATTCTCCAAGGAAATGAAATTGCGAACTTTCTAAACAAAATAAACGTGGCTAGAATTTGCGTATTCCTAATGTATTTTACTGCAACCCTTACTGAAGACCAAGAACATTCCGCCCTCTTCAGTTTTAAATAATTAAATACTTCCCCGTTGAGTTTGTTAAATTACGGCCCATTTTCCGACGCCTTCATTTTATCAGATTATACAGCTCCGAATTATAGGATGACTGGTAGACAATAAATCGGAACTGATAAGAAAGGAAGGCGTCGTCACATAACCGAAATACTATTTCAGCACTTGCCTGATCGAACAGAGGAAAACCAAGAAAAGCTTAGAATATCCGAAGCCCCTGTCTAGATTCGAAGCAGGCACCTGCGGAATACAACTTAGAACTACTACCCTTGAACCAAATTGCTTGGCGTACGTACGTAAAATAATTCGTAACACCTATGCCAATCTCAAGATTTTCATCCGCTGTTTCTTCAGACTTTTTTCTTCAATTCAGTGTATTCTTTCTAGCATGTCTCCCACAAGTTGTGTTATTGTAAAGGCTGTTATCGACAAAAAAAATGTTCGTATTTGCAAGCATTCGATAATTTATCTATTACACCGGCTGCAAAGTGCAATCACCACTGCATCCTTAAGCTTTCTCCTACTCTTCATCAATCAAAAAAATTAAACACAGAAATGTATTGCTAAACTGCACAGTTACCAATTTTGTATTATTTGGACCAACTCGTACACTAAGAAAAACACAATATATCAGGTTTCACATAATTTCCGACATGTTTCGCTGTAGACTACACCATCTTCAGCGGAAGCTATTCTAAAACACTTGAAACCACTGAAGAAAACCGGTTTTGTAACTAAAACTTTTTTCTTCAGTGGTTTCAAGTGTGCTATAAAGGTTCCCTTGATGGTGTACGTCCACACGGAAACATGTCTGCAATTACGTGAAACCTGATACATTGTGTTTTGTTAGTATACGAGCTGATCATAACAAGACAAATTAAGAGTGATAATAAACACAGAACACACCACAGTACGTGTATATATTTATTTGTACACTATAACACTTTCTTTAGGTAGTACTAATATACTGGAGGGCCGCGGTGGCGCAGTTGGTTGAGGCACTGTGCTACAAACCGGCAGGTCGCGGGTTCGATTCCCGATGGTGTCCGTGGAATTTTTCATTGGCATAATCCTGTCGGTCGCACTATGGCCCTGGGGTCGACTCAGCCTCTAACGGAAATGAGTACCAGGAATATTTCCTGGGGGGTAAACGCGGCCGGTGCGTAGGGCTGACAACCTTACCACCTTCATGTGCCGATTGTCTAGAAATCTGGGAGCCTCAACCTCCTGTCCAGCCTGTCCAGGCCTGTAATGGGACTGCTTTACCTTTTTTTAGTACTAATATACTACATGTTTCGGCTCGGCCCGGCCGAGCCGGCATCAGGTACATGTTTTAACGACTTTATATGTACCTATGGCTCGGCCGAGCCGAAACATGTAGTATATTAATAATACCTAAAGAAAGTGTTATAGTGTNAAACTACGCTGTGTTTTGAAGGAACAACAGCCCCTAGTCGGCCAGGAACTCCTCATTATCGAGGCTTCACGATCACACTCAGTTAAGACACACCACGCTCGGTAGGACTCCTCTGGACGAGTGATCAGCCCCACGCAGAGACGTCTACCTAACAACACAAAACTGTCACAACAGACAGACCTCCAGACCCCCAGCGGGATTCGAGGCTGCAAACCTAGCAAGTGAGCGGCCGCAGACCCACGCCTTAGACAGCGCGGCCACTGGGATAAGCAAACCAGCCTATACAAGGTGAAAATAAATTTACACAGAAATTCTCCATAGTGAGTCATTTTTTTTAAAAAAAAAAAAGGAGAAAGTATTATGTAACTTACATCTTGAGATGTTGACTTTTCCAAATTCACGTCACCGTCAATTGCCGCATGGTATCACATAACCCACGGGTGGCGCTTGGTATTTGCACGTGCAATACATGCAGAAGACGATCGTCCGGAAAAAGATGTACACTCCGCAATTATTGACGTGGCTAAAATTCATTTTCACGAAGTGCACTTAGAACCCTCGTCTGGGATAGTCCCAGTTTTCGTCGATATAGCATGTGCTTTCTCCACGGCTCTCATTCCACGGCTGCAATTATGGCGTCTTCATTGGCTGGTGTCCGTACCTTTCGTGGAAGACAGAAATACCGTGACACATAGCTGCATTCGACGTAAGTGCCAGGATGACGTCGACCAGGGCCGTGATTTGCGAGTTTGCGCGTATGTCGCAGTATTCGTTGTGTGTGCATTCTGTTACCATTCAAACACAACTGAGCCCTGTTGTTCACTGCGTGTCTTGAGCACACCTAACAACGCTCTGTATAGTCACGACACATAACAATGCTGAAAATTGTTAATATATTTGACGGTGAAGTGTATGTACGTCGCATAACATCCTGGACTTAAATTTAATATCTTTAATATTGAACATATCGGTTGGCGCACGCACACAGTGTACAAAACCGTCAGTTCCTTGAAGGAAATCATTCACAACCAACTTTTATTTCCTTCTTTTTATTTTAAGACCATAGAGCTACCGGTTTCGGCCAATTATTTTCATCATCAGGGAGTACATGAAACTCTACTCAGTTTAGAGGGGGAAGGCCTTCCTCTTTTGCAACACGATTAACCTTTTAAAGCCTAGCGGATACTTTACTTAGCACCTGGTTTAACGTTCAAAAATTCTACATTGTAGTGACATTGCATTTGTGTTTTGTATGGATCTCAGAACAAAGATCAACTTTTTCCTTATACATCATTAAGAGACTGGTTTTTATAACCGAGGCGGAGAGTGTTTACAGCGCGGTACGCAATGAGTCCCTATATAAAACAGATTACCACTCGTCTTTAACCGTTTAAAGCCTAGCGGTAACTTTACGTACTACCAGGTGTAACTTTAATCAATTCTCCATGGTGCTCACATTGCGTTTATGTGTTTTGTACTTATCTGGGAACAATCTGCAACTTTTACCATACATGTCATCAAATGATTGGTTTTTTAAACTGAAGTGAAGAGTGTTTACTGCGCGGTACGCCCTGAGTCTTTATATTAGACAGAATACTTTTCGTCTTTAAAGGGTTCAAGCGTTAATTTTAACAAGGAATCATACTACAGACAGCCTGTGTGCGGAATTCTTTTTACTGTCTATAGGGCCTTACTTAGAATGATTAGATGGTAGTGAATAAGTAAATTTAAAATAGTGTCAAAGGAAGCGGTACTGTAATGCCTTAACTTAAGGTATTATCCAGGAACTAGACTGGTGGGACTAACGAAAATGAAAACACATATCAGTCAGGCTAGTAGGTGTTGCAGCCCAAATTCAAACAGGACATGTCGAATACAAGTTAGAAGCGCAACGTATTGAGCTAACTTTCATCCCAGTTGATGAAAAAGAAACTCAAGATTATTCTAAAGCGCAGACACAACGCTGCATAACATGAAACAGCAAAACGCTTTTGAACTTCCCAACGCTGAACCCACCATTTATGTCACTCGGTAAGCCTTAGTGGTGCCGGCCAGACGCGTGACTGTAGCCTCACGTGAGGCACTGGAAGTAGATCACATCGGGAAATATCGGTCGCAGTTCTCTGTATGCTACGCAGTGTATCTAAAAAGCAGAGGAATTTATACAAATCCTATTCAACAATTTTGAACACTTTCCCCTACGACCCTGCTCCCTTCTTGTTTCTCCCCTTCTGTCGAGAATGGATGATGAATCGCTGCAATGCACGCAAGTCAGACTGACGCACTTTACTGCAGACACGGTCTTCACTTCTGTTACAGCGTATTCTGAAAAACGGCTCTCTCGAACATTTAACTTGCTTTTTTTCCTTCTTTATCGCGATAATTATTACCCCATTAATGCATTTCTCAGTCGCTGTCATTGTCTTTCCCCGTCCACATATCCCTGTTTCTATTTTTTCAGCCCCGTTTCCCCTTCTTTCTCACACCTCTCTTTCATTGACTGGTTTCTTGTTCCCTTATTTCTCTACTTTTTCGGCCCTTCCTAAACTTCTTTCTTCAGTTTTCCTTTGTTGCTACGTTTATTTTATTTTACCTGCGCAGCTACTACTACTACTACTACTACTACTACTACTACTACTACTACTACTACCGCCACCACCGCCACCACCACCGCCACCACCACCGCCACCACCACCACCACCATGACCACCACCACTACCAACACAACCACCACTACCACCACCATCACCACAACCACCACCACCACCACCACCACCACCAACACGACTAATACTATTTCCACTACTACTACTGCCGCTACTGCTACTACTGCTGCTGTTACTACTACTACTACTACCACCACCACCACCACCACCAACGATAATGTTATTGTTCTCTACAGCGCCCTCTGATGCTGTTTTTCACTTTAGTTAGACCTAAATATTAGCATGCCTCTGTTGCATGGAACTCTGCTACTCATACTGACGCCTGCAAGTTTGAGCGCGTCCACAGCTAGTTGTTTCTCTTCCATTAACGTTTCTTCAGTCGCTTAGAATATCAACAGCCTTAACGTTCTAAATTAAGCCTACCTGAAATTTCATACCTTAAGTGTTCGGAGGCGCCACGCACATAGGAACTTTTTAAAATTAATGCCTACAACGGGTCAAAATTCTACCCTTCCCTTTTTGAAACTGTCGTCCTTCGTATGCCGACTCGAAACTTCAGATATTTTAATTTATTTCACGTTGATTTTAAGTATTGTAACTTTCCTTCTGGCAGCCGCTCCTCAGTAGCTAATGCCATAAACAGGGATTATGGTATTTTCAGTACAAAGTCTGCTTTGATTAAAGCCTTGTAACTTCGTTACGATAAATTTAATGTGCTCCATGTCCGTGCACTATATTATATAAAAGCACTAATCACCAACAAATGCACAAAGAGAGTTTTATTATCAAGCCGGGACCACAGAGAGTTCACGCCTCCAAAAACAACGCAGTACACAGTCAACAGCACATTCTCACTCAACTGTAAAGTGCAACCTTAGTGTAACGACAACAAAAAGTTCTCCCTGAAGATGACCCAGCAGGGTCGAAACATGTAGGAGTTTGTTACAATTAATGATAAAACTCTCTTTGTGCATTTTGTTGGTGATTAGTGTTTTCGTTATGATAATTACAGATACTACAGATTTTTGTGTTCACACTGTTATCTTTCATTTGGTGTTATTATTTTTCATGTGTTTATATTTGTGGCCAGTTGTTTCACTTGTTTTCTCTTACGTTCTTGTGCTGTCCCTGTAATTGGCCTTTTGGCTGTTGCGCCAGCACCTCAATAATAAGGGACGTTATTATTATTATTATTATTATTAACATTAACCTTTTAAAGCCTAGCGGGTACTTGGCGTAGCACCTGGTTTAATATTATAAATTTCTACATTGTAGTGACATTGCGTTTATGTGTTTTGTAGTTATCTCAGCGCAAACAGCAACTTTTGCCTTCTACATCATTGAGTAAACGGTTTTTATAACCTAGGTGGAGAGTGTTTAATGCGCGGTACGCACTGAGTCCTTATATAAAAGAGATTACGTTCCGTCTTTAAAGGGTTAATATTGTCATTGGTGGTACCTGTGGCAGTAGTAATACCAGCTGCAGTTGTAGCAGTTTAGTACACCAACCAAACAAGTCTAATATCAACGATAAGAATCACAGAAACATTAGCTCTGAAGATGTCACATCGCTGAGCAAGCAGAGAAATATCTTCTAGGGAGTAACGACAGTTAGTGTGGCATAGTGTATCTACGTTTATGATGAACCCTTACACAAAAGATGATACGTGATTATGCAGGCGGCAGGTTCGACCAGAATACATGACGTCACACTCCAGACGACAATGTTCTTCTTAATATAAACATATTCTTCATAAATTTCGTGACGTCTCCTAGAACTGCCATGTCCAACAAACCCGCTGCCCGTCCCCACGATTATAGATGAATCAATATGGAGCACTGATAACACGGTAATTGCAACGGAAGTCGCCGTTCTTGGTGGGGGGGCACCTATGCTGACTTGTCCACCACAAATCCCACATGAACGATTCTGGAAGCGAACCCTGGCCTCCGCGGCGAGACATTGCGATTAATAGCCATAGTTGCAGTAGGTCACATAAATATATACTGTCTTCTTCTTCTTCTTCTTCTTCTTCTTCTTCTTCTTCTTCTTCTTCAATGGCTCCACAGTATCCTCGGGCCGTGACCTCTTCCACAGTTCGCCTTCACACATCCCTATTCCCAGCTAGCCTCCTCCATCCTCTTATATGTTGTCTTCCCATCTCAGTCGTGTTCTTCCAACAGGTTTCTCGCATGGAATTTTCTATCCAATACATTTTTCGGTATTCTAGAATTATCCACTCTGACTACACAACCGGCCAAGTTTAATGTTTCGAACTTAATCCAGTTCACTGTTTCATTTCCATCTAACAATTCACAGAGCTACACATTATGTCTTAGTATCCAGCCTTAGTCATTTTCATAGACCGGTGCAAAGACTCTTCTTAGTATTTTCATTTCAAGTGCTGGTAGCCTTTCTTCTGATGACCGAGTAATTGTCCATGCTTAGAAGCCACAGCTTAACCATTTAAAGCCTAGCGGTAACTTTACGTACCACCAGGTTTAACATTAAAAAATTGTACGTGGTGCCCACATTACGTTTATGTGTTTTGTACGGATCTCAGAACAAACAGCAACTTTTGCCTTATAAAACATTAAGAGACTGGTTTTTATAACCGAAGTGGAGAGTGTTTACAGCGCGGTACGCACTGAGTCCTTATATAAAACAGATACGCTTCGTCTTTACAGGGTTAATACTGGTCAGCTTAAAGTCTTGTATATGCTAAGCTTATATTTCCTATGTGCTAGAAATATATAATATACTTCAGCGTATATTTATCTGTGACTCAGTCTTTGCTGTTGAAAAATACGTAATGAAGGTCGAATTCATATACTGTAGTGATTCATTCCAACGACAATAAAATTCTCTATATAAGTTTAGTGCAATAAAACGATTTATTAAAAAAGTGATATATAGCGGTAATCGATAACACAGCCCTCCTTAGGGTGCGCTCTTATACCGCACACCACTTTTCCATCGTGAGGGAATATCCACGATGACGTCATTTATGTTTTAGGCCTGCTGTATAGATAGGAAACTTACTGCATCTGCTGTAGCCTTGCATTTGTTTCTTTATAAAACACGAAGTTATAACATACAACCCGAGCGATAAAACGCGGGGACTTTAATGCATATTGGAGACAGGATGAGCTAATATTTCTTTTTCATACGCTGTCCATAAAACATGAGGAAGACAGTGTGGGTCTGCATCTGCTATGGTAGCAGAACCCAAAGGTACAGCAACGCGAAACCAAAGACTGCCCTTGATACGACGCAAAAAGCAGTAAAGCGTACATTTTTAAACACACTTCTCTAAAAACCACTTTAATATCAATCTCCTAGTTAATTAATTATTTTGACTGTAAAATGACGCACTAATAGTGTTGTAACGAAACTGCACTGTAAGGGAAATGCAGAGATTGAAGGTGTTTTTAAAAAAGGGTGCTGTAGTGAATATTTGGATCTGATAAATGAGAAAGAAGAAAAGGTCCGAAAAACCGACATTTGGTCCAATCTGTATTTTTTTAAAGAGATTGTTGCTCTCTTGTCTTCCATGGTATTTGCTACGGGCAGTTTTAGCATATTATCTTCCATCCGATTTACTTGGTTCTTCATGATCATTAGACGCCGCAGAAGTTGCTAAACGCAGAGAAAACTGCAGGCATTTTCCGCGTTCCAACGGTTTCGAGTGCTTACCCTAACGTACTTAGCCACAAACTAAATCGTTTTCCATTGTTGCGGAGTTATAATTAACGAATTTCCCGAAGGCCGTGGTCAGTTGATTAACCCTCCTAAGTTGGCAGACCCTAGCGTCGATACTCAGCCGGCAGATCCGCTGTCCTACGCAAGCCATACCGTCTGGGCATTTGACGGTCTCATTTTAGTTCATGTCTCAGAATATTTTTTGAAGTAAAACACCACAAAATTCAGTTATAATAGCCAGTCTGTAGCCGAAGTTTGAAATGAAGACTTCCCAAAAATAAAAAAGTGCATAATTCTACCGCGATGTTCGTTTGAAGGCAGGAAGTTCCTCCAAAATTTGACGGCCACCTGCCACGTATTTTTTCTGTGGTGCTACAGCCCAACCCAGGCCTAGGCCCCCTCATTGTTGAGGTTTGTACATCTCACACAATTAGACACATACACCTGGTAAGACTACACTGAGGGAGCGATCAGCTCGTCGCAGTGGCCACTGCCTGTAAAATACACAATAAACACAAGAGACGAACATTTATGTCCTCAGCGGAATTCGAACCTGCGATCCCATCATTCAAGCGGCTTCAGAAGTACGCCTTAGACCGCACGGACACCGCTATCGGCACCTGCCAGATTGCAAGTTGTCGAAACGTACAAGACCACAGTGCAAATGGTCACCTTGCAAGCTTCAAGGATTGAAAGATTTAAGTGCTTCAGAAAGGGCGCTGTCTTAACCTTTTAAAGCCTAGCGGTAACTTTACGTACCGCCAGGTTTAACATTAAAAAATTCTACGTGGTGCCCACATTGCGTTTATGTGTTTTGTACGGATNCGTCTTTAAAGGGTTAATTCAGATTAGCCTTTTAAAGCCTAGCGGTAACTTTACGTACCACCAGGTTTAACATTAAAAAATTCTACGTGGTGCCCACATTGCGTTTATGTGTTTTGTACGGATCACAGAACAAACAGCAACTTTTGCCCTATAAAACATTAAGGGACTGGTTTTTATAACCGAAGTGGAGTGTTTACAGCGCGGTACGCACTGAGTCCTTATATAAAACAGATACACTTCGTCTTTAACGGGTTAAATACCCGTGATGACGTCAATGGCTGCTCAGGTTCCATGGTACCAGGGAACTCTCTTGAACGAACACACCATCATGGAGTTTGTGACGTAAGGTGTTAATAAGTTCTGTTTAAAGTAATGAGGTTTGAAAACGAATTCTCGTTCCAGATTTCAGTACTGAAACTTTTGTTTATATTTTGGCAGCTTCTCAGTGTCACAGTTTACAATTAACCCTCCGAAGACTGACCCTTTACAGACTGAAGAGACGAAAAATAAAGGATAAAACAAAAAGCAGGCGGCGTAGTGAAAACGTCACATTTATTATCACATCAAGAAACAGAAAATATATTGTTCTGAAGTCCCCCAGGCTACGCCTGCTCATCCTTCTGGTAAAGGTAGACTAGAGGCAAGGTAAGGGCCTTCGGGACGCAGAAGATGAAGTGCTGGGCAGTGGGCTGCTCCAGCAAACAGCAGAAGATGAAGTGCTGGGCAGTGGGCTGCTCCAGCAAACAGCAGAAGATGAAGTGCTGGGCAGTGGGCTGCTAGAGCACACGGCAGAAGATGAAGTGCTGGGCAGTGGGCTGCTAGAGCACACAGCAGAAGATGAAGTGCTGGGCAGTGGGCTGCTA
>BLKM01008815.1:1556509-1600990 GCA_013340265.1 Coptotermes formosanus | reverse complement strand
ACGCAGTACACAGTCAACAGCACATTCTCACTCAAATATAAAGTGCAACCTTAGTGTAACGATAACAAAAAGTTCTCCCTGAAGATGACCCAGCAGGGTCGAAACATGTAGGAGTGTGTTACAATTGATGAAAAACTCTCTTTGTGCACATGTTGGTGATTAGTGTTTCTGTATGATATAGGGCACGGACATGGAACACATTAAATTTGTGACAATATCTTATTTTACTCTACACAATGTCAGCACACAAGCACAATTCGCGTTTCTACTTACAATTATGGAAGTTCCGGGTGTGATATTGGTAAGCGCATTGAGTATCCTAAATAAAACATTTTATGACTTTACTTCACTCCCACGTAATATCTGGTGTAATATTCTGATTACAACTCCCACGTTAAGTTCTCTAGATGTTCATAATTCACAATCGCAAACCCATCTCGTTCAAAACCAAAACCTATTGCCAAAACAGCGTCGTTAAATAACATCATCAATCAGCATCTAATCATAACCTCCACACTGCCGAATAACTATTCTACATGATAGCACGGCCTTAACTTGATTCCACAAAGAGCAACAGTTCGCTACAGTCCTAACTGCAACCCTTCAGCGTGTTTGACACACGAACCCCAACGATTGCATTGTCTATTTCAGAAAGGGGAGTTTGTTTTATTGCTGGTTACTTCATTATTTCAGTGTGATTTATTACACAGGGTAACCCGCACTTTTGGAAGATTAAACCCATCAACCATTATAACGTATCTTGGACTGGAGGGCTTGCCGCTAGAAACTACGAGCTTAGAGACATACAGATTATTCAAGACAACAAAACACCACTTTTAACTAACATAATGAAGATCCCAGCTATCGAATCGCCAGTACATAAAACCTCCACCTTCCAAAACTGTTCGAATTTTCGTGAGAAGAACAGTGCGTTGCAAGCATTAACAACCTTTTAAAGCCCAGCGGTAACTTTACATACGACCAGGTTTAACATTAAGAAATTCTCAGTGGTGCCCACATTGCGTTTATGTGTTTTGTACGGATCTCAGAACAAACAGCAACTTTTGCCTTATAAAACATTAAGAGACTGGTTTTTATAACCGAAGCGGAGAGTGTTTACAGCGCGGTACGCACTGAGTCCTTATATAAAACACATACGCTTCGTCTTTAAAGGATTAAATACAGAGTGGTCCACTTAAAACGGGCCTGCTTCCACAGCGAAATCAAGAACAGGATTTTGTTTCGTTTAGTTTTCGGTAGACTAAATGCACACTCTTATATAAGATGTTGGAAATGCGATCCTTGAGAATCAATACAGTTTTGTGCGAGTGCTACCATGTTGATGTACATGTCACGCAAAAGGTGACTTCGATAGTCTCAATGGCGTTTAGAAATTTCTTCTCAGTTTGTCCAAAGTGTAGGCATTTGATTCCTAAATTCTGCCTTTCAAGTATCCCCACAGATAAAAATCACACGTTGACAAATCCGGAGAACGTGGGGGCCACAAACGTTTGCTCACAGTTCGTGTCTCATGAACTCGGGTCATTGAAACGCGAGACATACAAAGTCGAGCCGTGCCGTGCCGTGCCGTGCCGTGCTGTCCCGTACCGTTACGTGTAAGTGGGCCGGTTTTTAGTGGAACATTCTGTATTATATATAGGCCTCTATAATCAGGAAACACATGGCCTTAATAAACACAGAGTTTATGTTCAGAGTGGTTAGATGAGAAGACAAAATATGTTTTAAAAATCAGGTATGATTTTTTACGATGCATTCCAAAACGGAGAAATTTCTCCCCAACTTTGTCATAAAGTGAATATAATATTACACGGGAATCTTTTAACTCCAAATATCTTGCTGCAGTAAAAGTCACATAAAATCTCTTAACAGGCTTATCAAATTAGAGTACAGTGAATAAGCCTGTGTTTCCTTATACAATATTTTCCTTCAAATTGTACGCTTAAAAGACATGCTATGCTTGACAGCATTTACGACTGTGTAAAATGTTACTCATACTGATATTTCGACACGGTTGGCTGTAATAAAATACGGCGTTGTAGGCTTTCCGTTTCGCAAAGAGAAACAATTTTTTTTTTTATTGTAGCGCATTACAAAGCATGGATATGCATTTAGAGGTAAACGATTTGCAATGCAGTAATATTGATCTTAACACTGTCTAAGAGAATAAGAGGAGGAGGAGGAGGAGGAGGAGGGGGAAGATAAGAAGAAGAAGAAGAAGAAGAAGAAGAAGAAGAAGTCGGGTGTATTAACAGGTACTAAATCCAGGGCCGTGGAGTCGGAGTCGGAAGAAATTTTAGGTGGAGTCGAAGTCGGAGTCGGGAAAAATGTACCGACTCTGACTCCGACCTCAGTCTAAAGTCGTAACTACATACTCCAACTGCAGAGCCCTGATAGCAACAGTAACCATTAGACTTAAATACAGGTTATAAGTCAAAAAAGTAGTCTGGTGATTCACGTGGCGGTGATGAAATGTCTTACAAATTTACCGTTATTAATGCATACTGAGCTTTTATGAAGGAGTCGGAGTCGGAGCTTTTGTGTACCGACTCCACAGCCCTGACTAAATCTACTACAGGAGACGAAGAAATTTTATTTCTCTGAAATTTCTCAGGTTTTGCCCGCTCGTACTTCTGGCAAAGTCAGGCAAGTGGCATGGTAGGATTCTGGGAAGTGAAAGAGGCAAAGTGATGGGTGTGTTATTTAATGACGCTGTCAGTTGCTACCATTATATAGCGTCTGTGATGACGATGTGTATAGAGCAATGGTGGAATGATGACAGGAGAACAAGCAGTAAGAGAAAAATCTCACCCAGTGCCACTTTATCCACCACAAATCTCATACGGATAGGACAGGAACTGAGTCCATGTCTGGGCGGTGAGAAGCCCGTGATGGCAATTGGAACGTTACGGTGTGCATAACAGCAAGGAAGCAGGGAACTTGGTCTCAGAGTCCTAAGGTATTGTTTGGAGGGCTGCACATGAAGAATGCAGTGCAGTGTGGATATTGAGTGATAGCAGTGCATTGTCTGTAGGACCGAGAAGAACTACAGGAAACGTTGATCGATTTGGCCAGTTGCAGGACTTGACGGTGAAGTATGACGTTAGACAAAAGAGTTTAAGTTCCTACCTCACACAGTACACAGTCCCTCTCTGTTAAACAGAAAACCCTGTTACTGCTCTTAACGAACTAGTCGGTAGTTAATAAAACAAGATATATCACCTACACGAAATATAAAGCAAATCGGAAAGTAAAAGTAGGAATTACGGATAGAAATTGCAATGGCGCCTCTAATAAAAGCGTGACTGTCACTGCGCCGGTTTTCACAAAATTCGCAGTCACTCAGTAAGTGTCTGTGGACATCGTCTGTACTGATGTAGCCTACATGGAAAGGGGACAAGAGTGTACGAAACACAGATAATTTCATATACGCCCTTGCATCAAATATCAGTGTCACTCCTCAAATTTTTGCGAAACTCACAACTGCTCAATGGCATTGGGAGCAGACATTTTACACTGCATTTCAAACAAATCTGTCAAGAAATGTGGAAAATACGGATATGTATTCATTTACAGCCTTCTGTAATGTAGACTGTCACTGAGACGATTTTCATCACATGTACTCTTGCTGGACGACTTTTTGTAAGAAACTTGACACTGAATTTTATGAAAATTTGACAAACGGTTTAATCGCTGATAATGTATCAGAGATGGACGGACGGACGGAGGTGGTCTAATGATAAGACCTTCTTTATTACATCGTAAAGAACGCCTGCAATCATATGAAACACAAACAGAGTGTGTGTGCGCAATATACAGAATATTTATATTAAACAAGTTTTTACGTATAGATGCCACTGAGCTTTACAACGTGCAGTTAAGTTTTTCCACTACATTTGTTACAGTATAGAACATGTCTGAAACATGTCTAAAATGACAGCCAGATTAAATTGCATAGTTACCTTTGAGAAAAAAAAATCAAATTTACTTCCTTTTCTTTGAGATATGACGCCATTCAGTTCAATTGATACGGCATGTACAAACGTTTCCGAGGAACCTATTACCAGCATTTCCAAGGTACAAGAATCTTTGCTGTCTCAAATCTCAAAAAGTAAATTTGGTAGATGGTAATTTCCATTGCTGCAACGCATAGTGGAAGGAAGGGTTTCACGACAGATAATCTATTTGTTTGTTCGTGTATGTATATAGGCCCACACTTACATATACCTGTACAATGTCAGTGTTAGATTTCTTATCCTGCTGTCCTACTGCGATCTAATTTGAAAAGGAATCCGTCTGTCACAAATGGGAAAGACTTAATTGCCATCACCAAATACGTGCAGAATAATTTTACGAACTCTTGAAGAAATAAAGAGAAATGGACAGAGAAAGAAAGAAAGAAAGAAAGAAAGAAAGAAAGAAAGAAAGAAAGAAAGAAAGAAACATAGGAAGAAAAAGAAGAATAAGTAAAATAAAACTGTAAATATGTAAGCCTACTACCACCATCACAAAGTATCCGAAAAGAAGAAGAAAGACGGATGAAGGAAATAAATAACGAAAGTAAGAAGAAGCAAAGAAGGAAGGAAGGCAGGAAAGAAGGACAGAATATAAAAAATAACAAAAGTGCATAAGGTTTCGGTACTCAACTACTTACCAATACAGGTTAAATCACGTTCTCTCTCTCTCTCCCACTCTCTCTCTCTCTCTCTCTCTCTCTGGCCAAACTAACGGGATGGACTATAAGATGGATATATTGGCTGTCCCTTCACCAATAGACAGTCCATTAGCGGTCGCACTGTGTTCGCACGCACGCATCAGGACCGTTCATCACACAGAGAAGTGACGTGTCTAAGTGGATACCGAAACGTCAGTTATGTTGCATCACTTTATACATTAAGATCCTGGGTCTTCTAACAGGTGGATGGACCAACAGATAGAAAGATAGATGGGAAACGAAATGCTCTCAGATAGGCAGAAATACTTTACAGACAAGACGTCAGCTCTCAAGCGTAAGGCTACATCCATCAGCAAGCCATAGAATTTCCACGAGGATAAAATGTTGAAGTACACATTTACAAACTACTGTGTTCTGCAAGTGTGAACCTGGAATGACCTACGTTTATAGCATTTCCCAGAACAGAGCATCTGTTCGCTGGCATAGCAATTCTTAAAGGGTGGGTAATTAAATTTAGAAGTCCTCAAAACAATTTACCTGCATGGGCGACTTTCTTTAAAAAAAAATACAGCAAGAAGAAATATAAAATCTTGTGGGGCTGTGACGCCGTTTACATTAACACGTGGCGTCAAAGTAATATGGTCTCTCCACCGTCCACATTGACGATTCGGGCAGCAGGTTAGTCCAAAATATCGCTGAAATGCTATGACATTACACGGCGTCGCATCCCAAGAAACGATGTTCTCCATGGGCACCTCCGTAATAACTTCAAATCTTAATTTACAAGGTCCGATTTTAAGTCAAGTTTCTCAATTGTACGCGGGAGATACCTGGCTGTACTCTGGGCCAGACCACCAGTTAGGCAGACACGATTTTTGTGTAGTTCCTAAGACTTTTCACAGTGATTCAGGATTAGTGATTTGATGCAGGTAACTATTAATCACGGCCCGGTTCTCTGTAGCTATTAGGCATTCATTCGTCTCAAGAGGCTCCAAGCATTCTACCAAGCTTCCAGAAGCAGGCATACTTGACCGAAATCAATAATCTGCATTCGCCTGTGGTTATTTCTTATTAGTACCAACCTGCTGATAATCCCACAGCCAGATCTCGAAGCTGACGCTAACTGCAATGGTCCCATGAACCATCAACTGAATCCACAGAACCATAAGACTAAATCTGCCCCACCCTTTAATTCCATTTATTTGTTTAACAGTCGAACAACTTACATGATACGATGCGGTATCATAGAAAATATGTGATATCGATATAATTTAGCTTATCGTTATATCGTTTAATTCCTTGGCGTTATTTTACTTTCATTGCATACATTTTATTGCGTACACAGAAAACTCTAGAACAAACATTTAAAGATTGTTTGCGTCTTATTTTTGCAACAATGGAGAAGAAAAACAAAGGCCACCCCTTGTAAAACTAACCAAATCTTATTCCTGATATCTAAACAGAACTTTTGAATTATTGTTGGAACTCTACATTGCAATGTGAATTTATTTATGATAGTCTATACCACACTGGCAGGATAAGACGTTAACGACTGACGTAAATTATATTCTGTAATATCAGAAGATCTCTAGACCAACGAAAGGATTTTAGATCAGTGTGACCACCACCGATGCCAAATACGAAATTGTTACTGGTAGTCAGCTCTTAAATAATTTCGGATCCAGTGTGGGATTAAAGTTAGATTTTAAAACCACTCAGGGCCCAAAAATCACCTTCACATATTGCGCGTTAAATCATTTGCAATTCTCAGCTGTCCTATGTTTGATAACAGCCCCTCTCACTTCATCCTCCTCCGTTTTAATACTCTGATAATGTCTACAGGGGACTGTTTCTAATCCCTTAACTATGATATTTTCTCCTTACATTTGTAAATTTTGACTTCAAGAAATTTAACAGTATGGCTCTCTGATCACAAGTAATGTTCCTGAACCTTTCTGAAGAATTCTCAATTCTCTGTTACTTTATTTAATGACGTTAAGTTAACTACATAAGTTACATGTTGTTATGTAAAAATAATTTATTGCAAACGAGAAAGAAGGTGTAGAGAAGAAGCCATATCCAGTTTAAAGTCACTGTCAGGATTGGCCTGGAGAGACTAAATAAAAAGGCGAAAGATACTTCAGCCAGCTCTAAAATCCAGTCCATACTCAATGGAAAGAAAACCTGGCAGTCCTATGCTAACGGCTCAGTCGGAGACTTACACCAACCCCCAAAAAATTAGTAATTCTCCTAAAAGAGCACATGTAAATTTGATGTCTCCGAGAAGAAGCAATATAACGGGCAGACAAACCCACCAAGCATGTTGATATTTATGATAATCAAGTACACGTAGTTTCATTGGTCTCAACCAAGAAAATGAAAGCCAAAGGTTAACTGCTCTTGGATAACCATCAAAGAGTTAGTACTTTAAAATACGGTAAATAAAGTATCACGTGACTTCAAGAACGTGAAAAATTCAGAAAAGAGTCATAAAACAGAAAAGGGACACTTTTCCTTACATCAACATAAAGAAATTTCGGCAAAAACATGTTACAACTCCAAACTGAATGGATCCTGTCTTCACTTTAGGAATTCAGAGATCAAATCTCAGTCCCCATACATAAAGCTAAAGTTTCCATCAGATTGTCACACTTTGTAGTCAAAGTTCTGAACATAAAGCAGAAAACAGCAGCTTTACAACTTTGTTCCTCGCATAAGATGGGAGACATTCATTCGTTGTTCCCGGAATGAGTGTTCTTGTGACATAGTTATTTGTTACTTCAATGAGATGAATAGGCACGAACGCTCTGATGAAGAATATACGCTGAGAAGCATACGTTTATGCAGGAGAAACGTAACAGCCACTACAGCAACACACAGACAAAGTATGTATATGAGCAAGAAACTCAGTATAGTGAATTAACTTTGTAGCTATGTGTACTGAAGGAAGGTGTCAGGATTGTAATGTATCGTTCAGCAGCTGGATTTATTAATCTGAGAAACTCGAGGAAATACAGTCCCTTGGACAAGATTTTAAGAATAATATGCGAATATTTGTCACTATCAGACGGGAATATGTTTGGTACAGCATTTTCTTAGCATAAAGTTAATGGAAAGAAAAAATTATTTATTTATTACGAGAACCTTGTAATCCAGTTAGCAGTAGGGCAAGAAACAGACACTAAATTATTCCTAATTATCATTGGATTTATTTCTAAAAATATTAATCATACATGGGCAAACCCTGGGCGCTGATTGGCCATCGATTTTAGTATTACGAACCGAAATAAATACAGCAAACTAGTATTTCTTACGAACAAAACTCCACCGAAATACTGTCAATGGTGACCCTTGGTTCGAGACCAGATATATGCTCGGTGGGTAGATTAGAACATTTACATTTGCAGAAATACCTTATAAATTGATCAGGGCTTCAAGTGAAATGGATGCTGGGCTGTGTAAGATATACTGGCGCATTGGATAGAGGTTTAGGGCCCATACCGGGGGGTTCAGACCTCAAGGTTGTTGGCACACTGCGAGTAAAGGCTTTGTTATTGCTTCTATGGCAGTACTGTCGCCAAGATCGGTTCGGCCAATCCTTAGCCAAGGGTTATGACCTTACTGTCGCCCTGACCCCCTGCAAACAAAGATATACTCTAAAACTTTCGGCCATAGCAGTAAATTTAGAGCACATCTGTGGTAAGAGTTAACAAAGCAACTGGTACTGCAGCTAGCTCAGACTAGTTCGCGCACACAATTTTTTGCAGGCGTTCGTGTGCGCCAGGCTAGTTACATGACACCCTGTGATGTAAACTTTTAAAGCCTAGCGGTAACTTTACATACCACCAGGTTTAACATTAAAAAATTCTACGTGGTGCCCACATTGCGTTTATGTGTTTTGTACGGATCTCAGAACAAACAGCAACTTTTGCCGTATAAAACATTAACAGATTGGTTTTTATAACCGAAGTGGAGAGTGTTTACAGCGCGGTACGCACTGAGTCCTTGTATAAAACAGATACGCTTCCTCTTTAAAGGGTTCCTTAACTAAGTTTAACTTCCTTAACTTTAAAAATGTTCGTGACACTGTTAAACTTTTAAAGCCTAGCGGTAACTTTACGTACCACCAGGTTTAACATTCAACAATTCTATGCGGCGCTCACATTGCGTTTATATGTTTTGTACGGATCTCAGAACAAACAGCAACTTTTGCCTTATAAAACATTAAGAGACTGGTTTTTATAACCGAAGTGGAGTGTTTACAGAGCGGTACGCACTGAGTCCTTATATAAAACAGATACGCTTCCTCTTCAAAGGGTTAATAAAGAGGCGGTAGTTATGAGAAGTTCCAGTGCCGTACATAATCAAATTCAGGTGTGGAACTGTGTTATTAAATATATTCGAGTGTCTCTCATCCTACTGTTCTAATATATCTGTCGGTACCCTGCAATCGTGTCTCTGTACTTCCCACCACCGATATTCGCTGAGATAAGGTCATGCTAAACGACCCAGACTTTCGGTCGGCTTCGTGTTATGGTGATTCTGACGGCCACAATACATTACTTCATATCAGTTCCCTCACAGTCTTCCACTCTGGCCCTCGCTTCTCCATATCGTTCTCATTCTTCTTAACCTTCTGCCGATCCCAGTGGCCGCGCGGTCTAAGGCGTAGGTCGGAGGCCGAGCGCTTGCTGGGATCGTGGGTTCGAATCCCACCGGAGGCTTGGATGTTTGTCTCTTGTACAGTGTTTGTGTTATCAGGTAGAGGTCTCTGCGAAGGGCCGATCCCTCGTCCAGAGGAATCCTACCGACTGTGGTGTGTGTCTGAGCGTGATCAAGTGAAAATAAAGAACCTCGACACCTACTGTGAGTAGGTAGAAGAGGTAAGGACTACGACGACTTAACCTACTACCCTGAATGTGGGGGCAAGGAATTTCTCTGAATAGTTAGTATTCGTTTACACGGCGTCATATCCCACAAAATAATAATCACAATTAGACTCTAAGAAACTCAAATCTCAAAGAGAAATTATGTTTCAATGTAAATACAGTCGTAGCCTGGCTGAGAGAATAATGTTAAAAAGGTTAAAAATATATTCCGTCCTTGTATGGAATGGATTAACCCCTTAAAGACGAAGCGTATCTTTTATATAAGGATTCAGTGCGTACCGCGCTGTAAACACTCTCCACTTCGGTTATAAAAACCAATCTCTTAACGTTTTATAAGGCAAAAGTTGCTGTTTGTTCTGAGATCCGTACAAAACACATAAACGCAATGTGGGCACCACGTAGAATCTTTTAATGTTAAACCTGGTGGTATGTGAAGTTACCGCTAGGCTTTAGAAGGGTAAACTTACAGGATAGTACAGTATGCAGTAACGGAATCCTTTTAACATGAACGTACAAGAGCCGCAACCAGCTCAGCGACTGTCAGGTTATAAATACGGACTCTGGTCCAAGAAGTTAGTAACCATGAAAATGTAAACACAGTTGTGTTTCTTTCCACATAAACAAAGATTCTACTGAGTTCTTCTAAAAGGGAATAATAAATGGACGAGGAAAACAGGGGAAAATATGTTTGCTTCGGTACTGGGTGTTTTGACCGTAGCAGCTCTCCGAAACATTGCTGTTATCAAATTCTCACGTGTCGTTGCCATCGACCTTGACTGCCTCGATGTGTTAATTGTTCTGCTGTTGCCTCTCTCCCTCCAACGACTCAGTCAGTCTGAATAACAGACATCTGGGGCAACAATGGACCAATAACTGACTCCATGGAATCTTTCCTCAGACGCTAAAAGGTACTCTGCTAGTCGAGAAATTCTCCGCATTTTATGGTTCATTGCCACATTCACAAGAGCCTGTCAACTGTCCCTACCCTGAGCCAGATTCATCCAGTCCATGCCCCCAATCCCACTTCTTGAAGATCCATTTTTATATTACCCTACCGTTTTCTCCTAGGTCTTCTAAGTGGCTCTTTCTCTCTGGTTTCCCCACCAAACCCCTGCAAGCACCTCTCCTCTTCCCCATACATGCTAAATGCCTCACCCATCCTTTTCTTCTTGGTTTGATGCCGTAGCCCGAATAATATTTAGTAATGAGTACAGCTAATAAGGCTCCTCGTTATGTAGTAACAAAGGGCAACAGTGCTTATTATTTGATTCACAGCACGTGACGTTCCGCTGCACTCAAATTCCCCTAGTTTTACATCCATTCACGTCGTCAGCAGAGCTACATGCGTATAAGGTTTCCCGCAAGCCCCTGTAATCTATCAAAGAAAATATTTCACCCTACATTACTGTCTTACGGCATGCGACGCTGTGCAGATTGATAAATGGTACGAACATTTCGGACAAACTTGTTGCCTCTACCTTCAAGTTTTCCAAATGTCAAAAAGTTCTGATCTTTCGCAGCAGGCTATGGGACTTTTAATCATTCTGGCAGGAGAGCCGGGATAGCTAGGTTAGTGTAGTCATTAAACTATGACTGAAGAAACATGTTCGTACCCCAACAAGGGCATTCAATTTTTCTCTTCTCAAAATCCACCATATTAACTCTGGGATCCACCCAGCTTGCTAATGATTGGATATAGTCTCTTGCCCCCGAATTAAGGCAGCCGGAGCCTAAACCTGTCTAATTATCTCCACCTAGTTCTCAGGTTAAAAATATACACAGCTGCGCTTCCACTCCCCCCTAACTTTTAATTGAGTGGTGCTTATTTAAACAGTGGGACAGTTTTACCTTCACATTTACCAAGATGCGCAGTCTTAACCCTTTAAAGACGAAGCGTATCTGTTTTATATAAGGACTCAGTGCGTACCGCGCTGTAAACTCTCTCCATTTCGGTTATAAAAACCAATCTCTTAATGATTTGTAAGGCTAAAGTTGCTGTTTGTTCTGAGATCCGAACAAAACACATAAACGCAATGTGGGCACCACGTAGAATTTTTTAATGTTAAACCTGGTCGTATGTAAAGTTACCGCTAGTCTTTAAAAGATTAACTACGTTTGTGGTCTCTCACACATTTCTATCAGAACAACAAAGGTAAATCCGATACCGTATTTACTGTTCCTCTTTCCCCTCCTGCCATTCCTCTATTTCTTTACCATATCATAATATTTCCCCATCTTTACACTTCGCTCTGTCTCCTTCTTTATTCATTACAATCTTCTCCATTCCTTCTTAAAGTAATTTTGCTTTGTGTTTCCTCTCTTTCCAGCTTGTTCTTTCCTCCTCGCCCCAATTCTCTTCGTGTGTAGTGCAGCTATGTAAAGAGAGTTTCTTCGATACGCCGTATTGTCCAATATTACTGCTTGTATAATGTTTGAATATATAGTACAGGACGTATCTTTTACTTTTGTGCGAAGGAACATTACTTAGAATAGTGTTTCTCAAATTTTTGAGCCGCGACTCCAGGAGTCAGAATTAAAGAGAGGAGTAAAATTAAAGAATTCTTACGTCAGGGTTATGAGGTTGACAATATACCAACCGATCCCGGTGGCCGCTGGTCTAAGGCGTAGGTCTGTGGCCGCTCAACTGCTGGGATCACGGGTTCAAATCCTGCTGAGTGTATGGTCGTCCGTCTCTAATATTTTATTGTGTGTTGTGTAGGTAGCGGCCTCTGCGACGAACTGATCACCCGTTCAGAGGAGTACTACCGGGTGTGTGCTGCTGAGTGTGATACAGAAACCTCAACAACGAGGCGGCCTAGGCCAAGGTTGGGCTGTAGCGTCACAGAAAAAGAAGACAATTTCCAGTGTACTGTTGAGATGTGAGGTCAACAAAAGCACACTAGACTGTTTACGCTACTGTTCATTCCGTCAAACAAAATACAGACAGCATGAAAAGAGCCATTGCATTGCATGCAGGGACGAAATAATTACGTCGTTAACTATGTAAGGAGTTTTACGTCTTTGAAAACTGAAAAAACAGGAGACGGGACCCTACAAACAAAAGCTAAGAATAAAGACAACAAAGCAGGAAGCACATTTGTGTACCTAAATTACACTATACAGGCAAGTAAATATTTGCAAACAGAATGAAAAGGAACGGTCTACAGAAATGGCTTCATATTGACATATGCAGCAGAAACAAGAAGAATGCAAATTTAGGAAACAACTGAAACGACTACGAAAAGGAAACTCTCTTAAAAACTGCAGTTGTATTATTCCGAAATGTCTGCTAGTTAAAAAATCAAAGAGAAGTGTATTACACTATCTTCGAAACAGCTCAAGTTAAGTGTCCGCTGGTTTTTATCAGTTGAGAAGGTAGCAAAATTTTCGTTGAATTTTAAGGTCACACGTACGAAACGCGAATTCAGGAAATGTTGGCCTCTACATCCTTTACCTCACGCCCTTTAGAAGCTGGATTTCTAGTGAACATACTTAAGCGTACTTTTGCCGTACCACTACGAACTGAATAACTTGCCTAGACTTATATTTAAGAAAAATATTGGTAATAGACACAAATAAATAATCTTTTATTTCATATCCGACTATAAGTTATGAGGATCTAATTCTTATGCACATATTTCAAGCTGTTATTAATATTATTGCCAATTCAAAGCTTTAATACATTGAGATAACATGCAGTCTGATTAAAATATTTTCTTCCGTACAGTTTTTTTCTTCTTGCCGCTGGGAAGAAAAATATGTCTCAACGTTTTGCAGCACCCTGTAGCAGACACTACCCATTCCGAAACACATACTGCAAATCGATATTTCTTTACCTCTGCCATTTTTCTTTCCGATTTATCGTAAATCACTTATCATGACATAATACCAGATATAAAATACGGAATAGTCCTTCTCAAACACGTTGAACCAAATATTTTAAAATTGCAAATATTTTTCTGAAAATTGTCTGGTTTAACAAAGTTTATTCTTTATAACTTTCCCTTCCTATCACTCTTGATAGACACAAAATTTGAGACATCATATTTAGCAACAAATGCTTCATGTTCCTGTTCTTTTTGTTCAGAAATAGGTACATAATAAACTGGCCTTCAAGCGATGGTCACTTGGATAGCGTAGCCAGGCCGTGCAATGATCCAGGCGGTTAGTCTTCATTCAGTCAGTGCAGACAGTTGGGTTCGATCCCAGGACAGTCCGCGTGGGATTTATGGTGAACAAAGTAGAAATGGTACAGATTTCTCTTCGGGTTCGTCGGGTTTCCCCTGTAGGTAGCACTCCACCACTGCACCACACACACACACACACACACACACACACACACACACACACACACACACACACACACACACACATTGATTTATCACCGGCCTCCATAACCATAGCAACTGACTGCGTCGTGCTTAGCGGTAACTTTACGTACCACCAGGTTTAAAATTAAAAAAGTTTACGTGGTGCCCACATTGCGTTTATGTGTTTTGTACGGATCTCAGAACAAACAGCAACTTTTGCCTTATAAAACATTAAGAGACTGGTTTTTATAACCGAAGTGGAGAGTGTTTACACCGCGGTACGCACTGAGTCCTTCTACAAAACAGATACGCTTCGTCTTTAAAGGGTTAAACAACACGCTTAAGGAAGCTGGCACAGTCAGTACACTGACGAGGTTATGGCATATACAACAGAAGTCGTCGTTCAATTCCCGGTACGGGTCACTAAGTTCACTTAGCTAGGGTCTAGGGCCCACCTAGCCTTCTGTTTAAAGGGCACAGGGTCTTATCTCCGCGACAGGGGTAATGCGGTCGGTGTCCACAAGACATTCACATTGGAACAGTACCAAAGGTTAAAAATCTGGGGTCGTACCTCGGTTCCCCTATATACAGGCTTCCGTCATTCCTGGCATAGCGCTCAACTGATATAACAGGGACCATTTGCGTTTTCCTTCTATACATTTTTAAGCGCTAAAACTGACACGACGCACTTAAAATTTCAATAGACGTATGGGGTTCCTACTGCATCCAAGAATATTAATCTGTTTTGGCTTCACTGAATGTAAATAAATCCAATTCAATTCAATAAAATAAATGCTTTCCTACTATGCAAGACATTATACTATTAGTCGACTGGCCAGCAAATGGAGGCACAAGGTTCTTCCAAAACGTCGGTAACTACCTTTCAATCCACACTGTATTATCTCCGAGACTACTGACTCTTTAATAATTTTTCATACACTTTTCACGAAAGTAAAGGGGTTCTTTAGTTAAAAGTAGGATGTTTATGCATGACTTAGTGGAAGAAATTTGTGCTTTACTGTAGGCAAAGTCGCGGAATTCACTTTGCACGAACAAAGAAAAAACTACGATAGACTTCAGTAAGGATAGCTGACTTCCGTGCCAAGGTTTGATGCTAAGACCTCAGCAGTACAAGGCACTCGACAGTCGGTGAAAATAATACGCGGAACAAGATTGAGCCTTTTGAAATATCGCGATAAAAGGCAATGACGTTTGTTCAGCAAAAAGAAGATTGAAGAACGTATGAAAACAATCCCGAGCAGCAAAATTGTCTTTACTAAAAGAAAGAAAGCGACTGGAGATCGTACTGGTAAGTAAGAGATTCGGGAAGTCAAAATAGCAGGTCACTAGCGTAACTAGATTCATTCAAGCATCCATCCCATTCATTCATAATACCAACTACAAAAATCAAACATAAACTTGATTTTATACTTGAACATATGAATGTCTGTAACAAGAGTGAGATACCAACTTTGGGTGACTATTGACTACAGTAGTAAAGTAACATATTTTTTACTTTCTTGTACAAACCCTTATAATGGCTTGCTTGTAAAAAGCCGAAAATGTACGTGAAGCTTGTTTTATACCACAAAAAATATACGTTTTTTGACAGGTATAATGGTTGGTTTTATTGTCCTAATAAATGTTTAAATTGATTTCATGAAGGGATATTTCAAATATTTAACTACACAGTCACATGAACGTCACCATCAACAAGGCCGGCGCTCCTTTTGGAAGCCTAGGTTCCAAATTTTCTACCAAACAATATCTGTTTTCCGCGGACAATACCTCAAGTTAGCCAATAAGCACTTTCACACATATAATTCATTGTTGTCTCATCATTTTACCATCCGATGCTACAAATCAAATTGTCTGAGCTACTGGCAGCGTCTCTAACAAGTCACAAACAAACAAATAATAAGTATCCAAATTCCTAGACTTCTTGACCCTTGAAGGTGAGACCGATACGTGGTCCCGAAACGTCGGTGAATGATTACCACTCGACGCTACGTAATAGCCCAGAAGAGCGCAGATTTAATCAGTATCGCGGCGGAAGACTGAAGTCACGGAAAGTACGCAACAGGCCGCAACGTTTCAGTCTCCTACTTGATAATCAGCTTTGGCTGCCAATTGTTTTCAAGTAAGGTACTATCACCTTGTTATTGGACGGAGGTTAAGTGGCCTTCACTTGGTCTAGGACAGTGTTTGATACGTCGCTGACGGCAGTGTGTACTAACAAGTTCCTTCTTTATTTATCCAGGCGAGTTTCAGGTAGTGACTTTGAAAGCCACACAAAACAAGAGGTCTAGATCGCTCCCACAGTTTGTTCACACGTCTAACTGCACACAGCAGAGCCTCCCAGTGCAGCGAGCAGTTATGCAAGTAGAAAATAACGACTCCACATTTCATCGTGTTCGAAACAGCCCGTTTCTATGGTCAGCCAGTTAAATCCAACTCAATCACTACAACGTATCTCGCGTGCACTTTCACACGACACATTACTCTGCTGTTCTTTTCAGCCCTAAATGTTTCCACTGCGGCCATTTATTGTTGTTGATGGTATGTGTTAAACGTTACACAGAGTCGCTATGAGATACAATGGCTGACTCCCCTACACTGTTCCTTAAAATTGGGTTTCTTAAAAAGTTAACATTGGCATGCAGAGATGTGCAGACAGGTTATTTAGCCGCTTAAAAAACGGTAGTCACTCTACGTGCCAGCTCTTCTAACATTTAACAAACCTGCATTTTGTACACAGAATGCAATTAGGCCTATTACATTGTAAGACTTTTAGACTAAATTACTCTTAGCTTTGTAAACAGCATCAACCGGTTGGTGTCTGTAATCAGAATAAACTGTTTTCTTTGGGGTAGGAATTGCATTTTTAAATGTTATTTGGATTGATTTCTGGCTTTAAAGGTTTAATGTCATGCACGATGTTACTGTCATACTTTGCTTCAGGAAACAAACCAAATACAAGCACGAAGGTTTTTAACCTTTTAAAGCCTAGCGGTAACCTTACATACCATCACGTTTAACATTCAAAAATTCTACGTGGTGCCCACATTGCGTTTATGTGTTTTGTACGGATCTCAGAACAAACAGCAACTTTTGCCTTATAACACATTAAGAGACTGGTTTTTATAACCGAAGTGGAGTGTTTACAGCGCGGTACGCACTGAGTCCTTATATAAAACAGATACGTTTCGTCTTTACACGGTTAATGAACTGCCAAGTAGGCTAGTGGGTAGAGACATAAAAGTTTATATTAGTCTTGAAACTTAACTAAGGAAGCCAATATATCTATCAACACAGTCGATGTAGGTTTACTGATAAGGACGCAGTTAGGAAGACTAGTGGCGTACAGAAAATTTGGAACAATGGACACTGACGACAGGGGCCTCGAGTCAGTCTTGAATTTCCTTACGTTTTGTCAATAAAACGAATCCTCCGGCGGCAGAACCGGAAGGCTGGACAGTGATAATAACAAGACAGATGCTGAATCAATTCCATCTGGCCCCAAGCGCCACAACCTATTACACCCGAGACTTATTTCATTGTTTTTCTTCTATTTTCTTCCCCGTTTTTTAAATATCTTCTACCCCCGAGGTTTACCTACAGACATTCTATTCGTTTCTTTTTCCGTGGCCAACCCTTTCTTTGCGATCTATAGATCACTACTGTAAGAATAAGATTATATGTACAAACCAGGAAGTACATTTTACACAATTTGTGTATTGAATTCATAAATATAAATTTCTTGTGCATAAAATACTTCAATACATCAGATAAGGGAACTTTCATATTGCCTGGGCCTTTGTATTTGGAAATTGTTTGCCACTTAACCTTTTAAAGCCTAGCGGTAACTTTACATACGACCAGGTTTAACATTAAAAAATTCTACGTGGTGCCCACATTGCGTTTATGTGTTTTGTACGGATCTCAGAACAAACAGCAACTTTTGCCTTATAAAACGTTAAGAGACTGGTTTTTATAACCGAAGTGGAGAGTGTTTACAGCGCGGTACGAACTGAGTCCTTATATAAAATAGATACGCTCCGTCTTTAAAGGGCTAAATATCAATAAATGTGACCCCACCAAAGTGAGTATTATGTTCAAACTGTTGTTTTGAAGTTCTCACAGCGATTAGTGGTAAGATTATAATCCTCTGAAACGTGACTCCGTGTAGTTTGGTAGATACCAAATCCTGTACGAAATAGCATCTGAATTATTCATGTTTGAAGAGTCACTTTCTTTCCCTGAACATGGTGGTAGCAGTTTTCTCCAAAATGTTGGTAGTTATTTACCAAATCATAGCAAGTGATTAACCACAGACTACATTCTATACGTAAGCCCGAATTTTTATTTCAAAGATTTCCTTTGCCATAGAAAATTGAAGATTTACTCCCCACTCTAACACATCCATAAAAATAACAGGGGAAAGAAGACATTCCGTTCATTATATAGTTCAAAAAGTCCCAGGAAAGTCACCTGATCCTGAAATGGTAATAAACACACAATGCAAGCCCACTTTTGCATATGATACGCAATGTGGTGGAAGGAAAGTGTTATTAACGCCAATGTTACTGGAATCCAGGTTTTAGAGTGCGGAGAGCGAAGTAATTACACTGATGGGTGTGCTGCGACATTTTAGGTAATAATATTAACCCGCCGGTCCCATTGGCCGCGCGGTCTAAGGCATAGGTCTGCGATCGCGCGCTTCCTGGGATCGTGGGTTCGAATGCCACCGGGGGCATGGATGTTTGTGTCTTGTGAGTGTTTGTGTTGTCAGGTAGAGGTCTCTGCGACGAGCCGATCCCTCGTCCAGAGGAGTCCTACCGACTGTGGTGCGTGTCTGAGTGTGATCAAGCGAAAATAAAAACAACCTCGACATCTACTGTGAGTAGGTAGAAGGGGGAAAGACTACGATATAAATCTCATTATTTTCCACGAACTGCATATAACAATGTTTGTCTTTGTCACACAAGTTACTAGTAAAATAAAACACCGGTTCAAAAATAGAAGTTTGTTGACTCGCCACGGCCCTGACGGCGCTGCCTTAAGAACACCTCCCTGCTGCACCGACCGGTCGCTCTCCGTAGAATAAAGCGGTAGGAGCCTACAACCAACCACCCACTTCCACTTAGTGCCGCGACTAAGAACACACGGAGTTTAACGTCCACTTATCTAGGCACAAATGCCTTATTGCATAAACACAAGACTAGTAAAGAACTGCCACAGTTATTTCGTGCGACGACGAATACTTTACGCAAATTACCAGAATGCTCTAAACCGAAAGGAGGAGGAGATTGTAAAATCTATCTGTTAAGATTCAGAAGTATGTGATGACCTTGTGGTCCCTTTATAACTTAATGTACAGGCTCAAACTAAACTGAAGTTTATTTCCTTGGGCTATTGAAGAGAAAGATACGATCGTCACGCCACTCACTCCAAATGGAGCTCAGAGAAACTAAACTAGATGAACTGCGGTTAGGGAAATAAAAGGCGAACACTGTATCCATTAACTTCATCATCAGCACATAAAGAGGTTTTATCAGTTTCAAATAAATAAAAAAGAACACGGATAATCGAATTTTATGGGCTCCTTTCCTATTATAATAGTAAAATAGAGCTTACATCTGGACATCAATCACGGAGTGCTGTAAAGAGAGAAGCAGCCTCGTGATTGGCAACACCATAATAAAAAACTTCAGAAAGGGTTTATTCGTTGATATGTGGTCTGCCTTCCTCATTCCGTGTATATTTTGGAGAGTAGATAAATACAGTCTCGTTGCAGTAAAAGTTTAATGAATTCCTGAAATGTAAGCTATAAATTTTTCAAGGTTTTTTGGGGGGAGGGGGGAGGAGGAGGCAACATAACGCCGGTAGAATTTAGTGTTTATAGCATACACTGGAGAGTTCAAATGTAACAGCAACTGCTGTGCTGGACATGTCAGTTTCCACTGAAGACCACACTCTTTGTATAGTCGCAGATGATATGCCACCGCCAAATGATAACATATTCCAAATAACCAAGTTCAACTTTATGACGTTGCGGCCTTTCAAACTTCAGAACAAATTTTATTTATACATAAAACAGTTTAAATACACGATGTTTTATGACATTGCTCATACAGTATATATGTGCATGCAATGAGTTTTTGAGACATCTTGCATTATGATACCAACGCACTGGCGACGAAAACATTTTTTACTTTATAGCTGTGGAGTCTTTATAACTGCGCGCCAAAAAGACGAACACGTATTTATAAATAATCACACATAAAATTTAACCCTTAATTTACGTGTATCTATAGTATTTCCGGGACAGATGCCACACTATTCTGAAAAGTTTGTATTTTTTTTTGCATTAGATTTGAAAGAAAGGAGATTGTGGTCAGATAAAAATGCCGTGAATGTAGTACATAGACATAGACGTAACTTGAGAAAATACATAAAACAAATACTCGAAATATGTTATTTTTTAAGTCTGTTTGTGGAATCGCTCCCCAAGTAGTTGGAGCCATTTGTCACATATCCTGGAATAGATGCCACCTATAAATATATAAAAGAGTACGTTACACTTTAATCCCAAAACACGTGAACAGGTGAGTACGCACTAAGTAATGAGAGAAACAGAAGGAAATTTTATACATTTTTCAGCGAAATAACAAAATTCATTTTTAAAGAGACAAATATAAAATTAGGAGTCAAGAATTATTTATTAAGGAAAAGTGTTTAAATAATATATGTACTTAAAATTGTTAATCAAGAATATTTTCGCATGGTACACAATTATTCATTTCATGTGACTAAACAGTCACAGAAGAAGCTTTCATAAATATATTCTGAAGTAAGCAAAAAGCATTAGTGACAATCATAAACAAGCTAAATAAGAACGCCAATCGGATAAAAACTAGGAAAAAGAAATCAGTAACTTGAAAACACTGCTTCCACTATAAATATGGCTTCTGATTCTAAGTTCCTCTTTCTTACAGCTTGTCAATGCCTTTGTCTGCATGCAGTGAACAGTTTCATGTAGCCACGTCGAACATTTTAAGGCATTAACATCCAGTCTTCTGTCCTTGTTCCATGACAGTTTTTCCAACATTCAGCACACGCGTGAGAATCAAATTCGGGGTCATTTTGATGGAAATCATCCCGTTGTACTTATGATAAATTAACAGTAATTTGTATTAACCGTTAAATACAACAATTTATTGTGTTCAACAATGTTACATATTTCGGTCTATACGACTGTCTTCAGCAATGTTCCCTCTAAGCTGCGCGGGTGCGCTGCCGCGCAGTAACTGAAATGCTCCCGCGCAAACCGAACTGTTACCGCGCAGCTGGAATTGTTCTGTTTTCAATGTAAATGTTCTTATTGTGCATGTTACAATAGACTTTTAAAGTGCCGCGCAGTTGTCAGATCGTGTAAAAATTTGCTGCTCAGAGCAGCAGCAGGTCCGCGCAGCTGTAAAAAATTAGAGGGACCGTTAATCTTTAGGCATAAATGAAACTGATTTAAGAAAAAGTCACATGCGTTTTTAACGACGGTCGTATAGATTGAAACATGTAGCATTGCTGAATACAATAAATTTTTGTCTTTGGCGGTAAACACAAACCAACTTCGGGGTCAGCGGCAGTATTCTCTGGGCCAAATCCTTCTTCTTCTCATTTATGGTTTACTTCTTGATGCTTCCTTCCATTTTCCTTTTTTTTTTACCTCGTTTCCTTCATTTTTTCTGTGTGAAAAATGATGAGTTTTAACGTTAGAGTGTTTTCAGTGTTCTTTAAGGGGTTAACGTTTTCAAGCCTAGCGGCAACTTTATGTACCATCAGGAGTAACACTAAAAAATTCTACGTGGTGCCCACCTTGCATTTATGTGTTTTGTACGGATGTCAGAATAAACAGCAACTTTTGCCTTATAAAACATTAAGAGACTGGTTTTGTATAACCGAAGTGGACAGTGTTTACAGCGCGGTACGCACTGAGTCTTTATATAAAACAGATATGCTTCGTCTTTAAAGGGTTAACGCCCTCGGCTTGATGTGGCAGTTACTAGGGCCTTCTATACAATAAAATCCTGTCGGTCGCAGTATGGCCTTGGGGTCGACTCAGCCTCTAACAGAAATGAGTACCAGGAATATTTCCTGGGGGGTAAAGGCGGCCGGTGCGTGTGGCTGACAACCTTACCACTTTCATGTGCCGATTGTCTAGAAATCTGGGAGCCTCGACCTCCTGGAACCCTGTGGGCCTGTCCAGGCCTGTAATGGGACTGCTTTACCTACACAGTAAAATCTGCATTTTCCCTTTATTTTCTTGTGCGGTAACAGAATATTACGATAATTTATTTTGGGCTGTAGGATGTATAAAATGAATTCAGTTTTGATGTGTTTTACTTCACAGGAGCACATTATTCATGTTGAAAAACATTAAGAGGAACGATAGCTTAGAACACAGTACCTAAAATGACGAACCAGCTGTTACGTACATCTTCTGTAACTCAGATTTTGCGGGAAATGTTGCAGTTGTCCAATAATTTTTATCCTGAAGCAGAACATGCCGTTATTTATCTGCAGTCATTACTATCTTAACCCCACACACATTCCAAAGTACATAAAAATAAGCACTAAACTACGTAACAATTTCTAGTTTCCCCAGAAAAGGTCCGCTCTATAAACACGTCTCGATAGCGATTTGCATAAAACATACTGTCCCTGTACAGAAAAGCGACATTGCTCAACTACGCGGGATCTAAGGTTATAACAGCGAAGTTGCTTAACTGTCGAGGCTTCTGCCGTGTGACATTCCGTCTTGGGCGAGCAGTCCGCGACTTTTCGGATGATCGTGTTTCCCCAATCTTCAGAGTAAAGCATTCCCAAGACGAACGCGACATTAAACTGCCATTCTATAATAACTCGATGCAGTAAAGTCCTTATATACGAGGTTACAGTCACACAAAGAATCAACGTACCTCCATCATTTATGTAATGTGAAAATTCATTATTGTGTTCACAACAGCCTACGACTGAACTCTTCCCTAAGCCATATTAATCAAGTCCAAAATCCTCGCGACCAATTTGTAAATACGTAAGAAATTACCTGTACTTTGAAATGAACTATTTTTATATACGAGTGAAACCGTTTTGATAGTTCGCATAGAGTTCAAATTAGAGTTAACTCTTTTAATATTTGTTCAATTTTTTCTGCTGATCATAAGCGAAACTCGCCTTACACAAGAGCGTATACCACTGCGCTTTTATAAACGTTCGCATTCCTATGGATTCCTTCTCAAAATCCTGCCGTCTCTATGTCTCTATGTGTACGAAGACTCGACAACCTCAGAGAGGACATTCATGAAATCTAACCTTTTAAAGCCTAGCGGTAACTTTACGTACCACCAGGTTTAACATTAAAAAATTCTACGTGGTGCCCACATTGCGTTTATGTGTTTTGTGTGGATCTCAGAACAAACAGCAACTTTTGCCTTATATGGGCATTAATAGATTGGTTTTTATAACTGAGGTGGACAGCGTTTACAGCGCGGTACGCACTGAGTCCTTATATAAAACACATACGCTTCCTCTCTAAAGGGTTAAGAGCGAGAAATTTGGCTAGGAATCTTTGAGCCACTCCTGCACGGAGGAGTGAAAATACTTCTGCGCACTTCCACAGCTGTCGCCGGCCTACCCATCATTCCACGCGACAAACAGAAAAGACTGTCAGTTAGTTTATGCCTCATTTAAAAATTGTTGTTTTATTATTTTAATGTGGTTTTATATTAAGATACAACTCGAAGCTTTACTCTTCACTGCTTTTACACACACACATACACATACACATACACATACACACACACACACTCACTTTGAGATTTGTCTGTGTCGTAGGAATAGCCCTACAATCGCTGGCTATCGAATTTTGCAAGGACAAGGACAAAACTTAAGAGTGTTATTTCAGTAGAAAGTGGAAAGGCATATATATATAAATATATATATAAATATATATAACTCTCGCAACTGTTACTGTTGAGCTTGAAATAATAAAAAGTCAAGCAATTTGTTGTATTTATTCATCGCTTTTCTCTGCTTACTTGCTTTTGAAGCGCCAATCGTTACCACTCATTTCCCTATTACGAATTCGCATTAAAAAACTAAACTGCATTGCTATTCTGCCCTCAAGTAACAACTCAATAAACACCGAAAGCAGTTTCAATAAATGTGATATTAAAAGATTTTACTAATGTTTATCGCAATATTAAAACTTTTCTTGAAATATGACGAGTGGAACTTACAAATTACAGGCAGGCCTACACACTAATCCTTCAGCATCTCTCGCCTAATTCTCTAAATGCTTATCGGAACGCAAAATGATGTTGTAAACGAAAAATTTGTCAAACAAGATTTGCAAGAAAAATAAATCACATATTGTATGCAGAACACGCTTTGTCTACAAGGCTTACGTTTCCCAAATTGTCGCACTGTTTCTATATTCTTATGCTGTGCCACTACACACGTAACACAATAACCAATATGAAGGACAAAAAGACTTCGACCGCCTTTCATTGGAACCGGAAGTTCATTAGCCCTCCCACGTGCACGGGCGCCTGCCATTGGTCTCTGCCCTCAGCCCGATGAACCCACTCAGCATCCTGGCACAACGTGAGTGTCCCTTATCACCCATTATAATTTTATCATGTCGCCTATACCTGCATTGTGTATCTGTCTCCTCATTTCAGGTTGTCAAGGCAAAACTCGGTACGCATTCTCATCTTTCCAATGCGTTGTACAAAACGCGCCAAAAATATTTTTCTTAATTCAGCCTCATTATTTCCCTAAGTTCGGGGATTTAAATAACGAAAACAAATTAAGGCTATTAGAAGTAGGTTCAAAGATTAACGTCTTATCGAGGAATTCTGTAAATGCAGAACTAGCTTATTTATACAGGAAGCATAAACTTGCTTGTTGCAGGTGGTAAAATGCAGAAAGCGTAGTGTTAGGTCATTGTTAATTTTAAACTTAGCGGGTTTATGTATCACTGTCTAGTAAATACACACTCATTTTCTGTTTCAAAAAATCTTATTTTTCGCAGCGCGGGCGAGAAATTTTTTTCTTCTTCAGATCGTTCATACCGACTACGGAGCCAAAACAGCCTTTTCTTTAATGGGCGCTGAGGGCTCGTTCACCCCAGCCAAGCGGCGGGCGTTTGAAACTTACTCACGTACCCGTAGGTCCAGGTTTATGATTGAGTGGCACTAGACCTCCTCACGCCAATACGCCTTTACGGCGTACATAGGCACACTTTACATTTCCCATTTTCTAAATTTTATACATAAATAAGAAATATATAATAAAGTTGGTCACTCACCGAATGCAACAGATGCGCATGCGTAAATCTGAAAAAAAAAACAGAAATAAAAATCATTAAATGACACGGGATAAATTTTCATAAACTACACATGTAACTACGTCGCCTATCAATGCTGACATAACTAAGGCCACAACTGTTTTTATAACTAAAAACCATCCAAATGCACAAATCACAGTATATAATCTACATCAATCCATTTTACTCCTCCGACATGTTTCGGTGTATTTATCATCAGCGGGGAGGTACACAACACACCATTATATAAAACATTAAAATATTAAAATGTGGTGCTGGTATTTTAATGTTTTTATAAAAATCTGAAGTGTACATCCCTGATGATGTTGAATACACCGAAACATGTCGGAGGAGTAAAACAGACTGACATAAATTACATACTGTGATTAGAATATTTGGTTCGTTTTTAATTATAAATTTTTGTTAATGCACGGAGATGAATAATATAAGTTTACAACTCTTTTTAACGTTAACTCATAGAGATTTTATATGTTCTAATATTCAGACCCTTGCCTCCAATAATCGCGTGTAAAAATTCAATATTTTTCAATAACTAAGTATCAAATATCTGGTTAACCCTTTAAAGACGAAGCGTATCTGTTTTATATAAGCACTCGGTGCGTACCGCGCTGTAAACACTCTCCACTTCGGTTATAAAAACCAGTCTCTTAATGTTTTATAAGGCAAAAGTTGTTGTTTGTTCTGAGATCCGTACAGAACACATAAACGCAAGGTGGGCACCAAGTAGAATTTTTTAATGTTAAAACTGGTGGTACGTAAAGTTACTGCTAGGCTTTAAAAGGTTAAGTCACTTAAAGTTTATAATTAGCTGAGTGCTGGATTGCTTAAAAATCAATTAACTAAACAAACAGTTAAATAACCAGCAAATTAACCACTCACTTTTATCAGTAGCTTGGTATATGTGGTTCCGAATTGTCGGATGGTTAGTAATAATTTGGAAGGTATATGAAAGAAAGCGATTTTTTTTTTTTTGCAATTTCAGATAATTTCCCAGAGTTTTTCTAGACGGACAGAAGGAGACCACGAAAAACACGTCATAATAGTATCCCGACAGAAACTCAAAATGGATACATCACAGTAAAATTCAGCAGCATAACCATTTAAGCTAACTTGCTATCTTGTGCTGCATAAGGAAAGACAGGACCATGTTGATGAGTCCGCACTTCCGTAGTTACAGATTTTCAAATTAAAGCAACCCTTTAAGTGAAATATAAATATTTCTAAACTGCTGAGACTGTTACAGCGCTTTGTTTATTATTTTCCAATAAAAATCGGCAAATATAATTAAATATAATATAATAATTTAATATAATTAATTTGGTCCTAAATAATTATGTGGTTCCTTGTCGAAAGTAGGCGCAGGTATATATTTATTGAATAAAATGTATTCTTAATTATACATTGGCATTATATTAGTTCACAACAAAGTAAGACAAGAAGGTGTAGTGCCCACAAATAATTTTTAATTTACCTACATTGCACTCAACCAAACAAATTTTTTTTTTAAATCTTTTTCAAAATTATGAAACAAGGTGTTTATCCCTCAAAGGTGACCGATTCAACTACACACATCTCTGTGAAGTATTAATAATTACACTGTGCACTTGTTACTGTCTAACATTCTTTTGTGTGAGCTACAGTGTTATTTAACATTGGTTTCTCATCTAGATAAATAACACAAGCCCTAAAAATTGTATGATTATGAATAAATTTGGGGAGAAAACTAAGACAATAGATGTGACAAAATTTAAAGCATCAAAACACAAAACGCGGCCTTAGTATAACCAAAAAACACGACGAGACAGAAAAGGCGAAAGCCAGGCAGGTTGCGGGCTTGACAAGGGGGCCCCCCCCCCCTCCCCGCGGTACAAGACAGATGGGCTAACAAATATTATATACACAGCAACGTTTGATTTGCTACACTAAGTGAGTTCAACAGACATAAATTTATCTCAGCTGAATTGTGAAATACCCAGATGACTGCAAGGAATGGGTTTGTTCCTTTGAAGAGATCCTTTTCCACCAGGGGAACATAGAAGGACGGGATCTGCAACTTTCACGCCAAAGGATATCCAATTACAATTCACAACAGTTCAAAGGCGTTTATGAGTTGCAGACATATGCACGCACAAACACACATACACACAACTAAAAGCAATTTGGGAACAGGAAGAGGAATACGGGCAGCTGCAAAGCGGGACGTTGCGTCTAGCAAACATTGTCGTTGAACATGGCGACAGATCCTTCCGCCTTCATGCACACGTAAAAGGACGGCTGTCGCCAACAGACCTCTTACTGTCTCTGTCCCACCAACGCGCGCGCCCGCGCAGTTCTCTCTGCAGTCCGCGCCACAGTACCGCTCCCAGTAGTAAGTACCCGTTTGTGTCAAGTTTAACTAAGGGGAAACGAAGCAACTCTCCTTGTCTCACATTTCTGCATGAACGCAAACCACACGTCTCCTCACAGACACAAACACAGGGACCAAATCCACAGACCGGCAATTCCTTGCACAAGAACCACACAGTTTTCTGCCACGTCAGCTAACCAGAGGTTCTCAGTGTGGAAAACAACTTTCCAGAAGGACGGCTCCCGGAATTTCCACCGCAGTGAAAATTATCTGCCCCTACCCGTTCCCCAGACACGCCCTATAGATACCATACCCACCTACCCCACCCCAACAGGGTTTCCGAGAACTTGCATAACCAGCATCCTGAGAAAGTCACTGGTAACATTATCCAGGAAGCGGATGAATTATAACCCTTTAGCCATGTTTCGTAATACTAAAAAATACCAAGAACCCAGCTAATGGAATACGTATTAGACCATATACACTTCTCGCAACAACATTTTCACTCCCAAAACCAGAATTATATGCCGATGCAGGCCTACTCTTATCATACTGGGAATTTAAAAAGTGCAGTTTAACCTTTAAACGGGCGAAATGGTACTTAAATTTCAGCGCATGTTTTATGGAAAAGTATTGCTTGAACAAAAAAGGACAAAATTACGAAATAAGCGGCATTTTACGAAAAATAAAACAGAGATTATGCATCACGTCTTAAAAATTCAGTAAATTTCCTTGTTTCCTAAAGATATAACATTAATTTCTAGGAGTGTTTTTTACTTGAGTTCGTGTATGCGAAAACCGGTGGTTTAAAAATTAATATTATTATTGTTATTATAAAGTATAATGCATTATAACACTAGTATTATAAACGTCCTTACAGTGTGAAATTATATATACGTAGCAAGTAACGTGTGTCGGTTCGAAGCACGTACTGTTTGTGCGGTAACATGTGTCGATACGTTGAGAAATTATAAAGTTTCTCCGAAAATGCTTGCACTAAATTAGCTGGTATATTCGGCTCACCTGCATATTTTTATTCATAGTAACTACTAATTATATTTAGAAATGATTCAATTAAGATCGTATATGTTAAATTGATCATATTCTAAACTGAATGTCAGTTGTTTGTAACAGAACCCCTTTTTGAGACTTAGATTTGATCTTCATGCCAGGTAAATTTTATATATGACTAATGTGAAAAAAAATTCAATAACCCTGATATCTCCAGTGGATCTTAGTACAGGAAATCTGTATCACATTTAATCCATAGGTGTTAAATCATCCAAAAAGATTAAAAATGTGACGAGACACGCAGGCAGAGACGACTTCTCCATTATGCGTTTATCTTATGTACCTGGCAGATAGAACAACAGGTAATATAATAATTGTATCACATGTCAACATACAGTAAGCGCATGTGTTTCGGTGAATAAATGCAATACTGAGATTTTACTGTTAGGGGAAACGTGTTCTGGTTTCTGCAGTTCAACAAGATCACGCAATGAAGTGGTTTGGCTCTTCTGCTATCTGGTAGACAGTTAACAACGTTTCGGTAAAATCCGTTTCCTTGTTCAGAGTTACATTGACCAAAAGATTGAAATATTCTGTGCTACCGAAACGTCGATCGACAGCTTACTATTCACAGAGCAAGGATTCTCAAATGAGGATTCAGGAGGGCTCTCTGATGGATCGTGAAAATAATCACGCGAAATTTGGGGGCTTAAATGAGACGCTCGGCAGGAACATGTGCTGTTTGAGGAGGAAGACAATTGTCATTTACGATTCCGTGTCGTGGACACGTGGAAAGTCTGAGAAGCAATGCCACAGATGGTTGCTAAATGACATTTGATTTTCGCGAGGCTGTGCAGGGCTATAAGCTGTCAAAACTGAGAAACTCACAAGCCAAGCACAATGACAGACAGACAGACAGACAGACAGACAGACAGACAGAGAGACAGACAGACAGACAGGAATACTGTCAGTGTGTCTGTATTGGCCTCTTTGTGTAGTGTTTTGTGGCACACCATTTTGACTCGGTAATATGGCAATACTTGCACCAAAATATGACAGTTTAACCCTTTAAAGACGAAGCGTGAACTGTTTTTATTTAAAGATCCAGTTCGTACAGCGCAGTAGACACTTTTGATCTAGGTTATAAAAACCAATCAATTTACGTTATATAGGGCAAAATTCGCCGTTTGTTCTGAAATAAATACAAAACACATAACTACACTGTGGACAGAACGTACAGTTGTTGAACGTTAAACCTGCTGGTGCGTTAAGTAAACAGTAGGCTTTAATTGGTTAAATATTACGTCCGGTGTAAAAAAATCTACGAAATTATAATTTAACATTAATTCATACCTACTTCTGCGCTGACTGCTGCTATTTAACGACTCGTTTCCCATTACATGGGTTATATCCCATCGAAGGACACGATGACTAATCCATGTAAAAATATATGACGGAATATTTTAATACAGTCTCACGTCGTTTGTCTGCGGTGGATGACGAAAGCTACGAAAAGTGTATCAGGGTAGCCGAAATTTGGGTGTGGCCATTCTAACTGCTTGCTCGGTGTGATGGTTGCGTATTTATATGAATGACGTCACCAGCCTACCCCCTGTGCGGACAGTAAACCTATCTAGCTTCTGTTCTTGCTCTGATTGGACGAGTTGCCACGAACACCACTTGAATTTGTGCAGAATATAGCAAGGGGAGCGGGTTCAGAAACTGAGACCAGCTGTTTCTGATTGGAGCTCGCGTCCCAAATTCAACGGGTGAAAGAAAAACTACTCACCATACGACGTTCGCTGACGACACCCCTAACTAACTGTGGGTCAGGAAATGAAACATGCAGGCAGGATGAAGGAAAGACAGAACGATGCGAACTTGCACTGTGCGTTCGTTTACTTTAGATCTATTTGATGTTGCATCTCAGATCATTATAAATTTAATTAGGCTTTCAAATATGAAGCAAGTACGACGTGTATTCAGATCTGTAAAGTGACGTGTTATTTTACAGCCAAGATTTAAATAATATTAACTCTTTAAAGACGAAGTGTATCTGTTTTATATAAGGACTCAGCACGTACCGCGCTGTAAACACTCTCCACTTCGGTTATAAAAACCAGTCTCTTAATGTTTTATAAGGCAGAAGTTGCTGTTTGTTCTGAGGTCCGTACAAAACACGTAAACGCAATGTGGGCACCACGTAGAATTTTTTAATGTAAACCTGGTCGTATGTAAAGTTACCGCTAGGGTTTAAAAGGTTAAAGAAGTTTAAACAACTTAATCAACAAAATCAAAACTAGTAACAGAAACAAACCATCGCGAAAAAGATTAAGAATCGAAGATACTTTATACGCAATTTTCCACAACTTTGCTGTTCCTACTGCAATATTCATACGTCCCTTCCAACAATTTTACACATAATTTACCATATTATACTATTTTATGCAATATTCTTAACACTTTGTAGTTTAATTTATACATTTCAGGCATTCTAAAACTTTTATATGTTTTACATTGTGTATATATTTTTATTTGTAAAGGTTGAGATATCATACCTGAATCCACCCTTTCTTCATTCTTGCAATTGGACCCTGATGATAGTTAATCATTTTTAGCTGAAACATGTAGCCTTTTTCTTACTCAACATATGCTGTGTTGACTGAAATATTCACATGTAAGAATTAAAAAACTGCTGTTTTGGGGATGTAACGCCATGTAATTTGATAGACGGGCACCAACGTTTCGGAAGAACATTTTGCCTACATTTTCAGCGTAGAATAATCACTATCCTGAACATACGGAAGCATAATCATCCGAAGCGTTGGTACGTATCTACCAAGACATATTGCGTTACACCCAATAAGGCAGCAATCTTCACTCACTAAGGTGAGAACCAGAAATTTAATAAATTAATAAATTGTTACAAACACGTTCCTTTTTTTTTTTCAAAAAATTTCGTATTTAAATTTGTGGATGAGATCTGCATGTAACATTATGTTCTTATTTCGCATGGCACCTGCACTGCTAGATGAGTTATAGCCAAGAGGTTGAAAAACAATCGATTGTTCTGCTTTAAGACGAAATGAATACAAATATAAGATTTTTGGTTTCTACGGCCAAGTTCCAAGTTTTATTTTTGCGAATTAGGTTCAAAATATAATGCTCTTGGCTGGTAGATAGGTACCAAACTTTAGCAGAAACGCACACTACTAGTTTCCTTGCAGAAGGAGGCACTACGTTTATCGGAGACCTTGGTACGCGCGATAGGTTAACATGATACAATGTAAAATGTACAATGTACAAACTAAGAAATTAAACCGTAAGTGACATTTATGGTATTTGCAAATTATAATACTGCTCCTCGTATATCGGCATATTTTCTTGAAATACGTCACAGTCTGGGGTAGTTGGTTGAGGCACTGCGCTACAAACCGGAAGGTCGCGTGTTCGACTCCCGATGGTGTCAATGGAATTTTTTATTGACATAATCCTTTCGGCCGCACTATAGCCCTGGGGTCGACTCAGCCTCTAACAGAAATGAGTACCAGGAATATTTCCTGGGGGGTAAACGCGGCCGATGCGTAGGGCTGACAACCTTACCACTTTCATGTGCCGATTGTCTAGAAATCTGGGAGCCTCGACCTCCTGGAACCCTGTGGGCCTGTCCAGGCCTGTAATGGGACTGCTTTACTTTTTTTCCCCCCCACCCCTCCTCACTATCGAGTTTGTATCATTCCGCTGGATTTGGTAAGTGTATTTGGAATACAGTCCGCACATTTACATTCCAAACACTGCGCGCTGTACTACGTGTACTTTGTGCAGAAACAAGGTAAAGCTCTGGTAACCGTGGAAATATTTTCAAAATTTAATGAGGTAAAACTGTAATTACTCCGAAATCAAGATGTAAAAGTTGACAAACTCGGAAATACATTTCACCTTCCCACTCATATGCTCTGCTTCAGAACACACACTGAGTTAAACTTTATTCGAGATGGGATTACGTACGCCTATGTTCAGACATGCATATGCATTCTGAATATGTAATTTGTCATGCATGCAGAACTTTTCTACGTGCATACATACATATATATGTATACACACATACTGGTAATCATTTATTGCACTGCTGACCTTTTAGTGTTACTGTTTTCTGGGTCCATCTAATCAAAAGAAGTACTGTAAAAGAATCCAGTTTCAACATCACATGTTCTGGGGAAAAAAAAACATTTCCATTACACCGAAATCAGCAAACTCCATGAAGCACAGGCCTTCTTGAAATGTTAGTACGTGCACAGGTACACAAGGAAATACTCGCATAATAGGGAAATCGAAGATTCTTCAGCATATACCGGCATATTTTCTTGAAATACTTCACAGTCTGGGGTACGGGGTGGCGCAATTGGTTTGGACTCTGAGCTACAACCCGAGAGGTCGCGGGTTCGATTCCTTATGGGGTAATTGGAATTTTTCATTGACGTAACCCTTCCAGCGGCACTATGGCCCTGGAGTCGATTCAGCCTCTAACAGAACTCTATCCCCCCCGCCCCCCCTGGCTCCCCCTGGCACTCGGGGGGGTAAAGGTGGCCGGTGCGTAGGACTGACAACCTTACAACCTTCATGAGCCCATTGTCTCGAAATCTGGAAGCTTCAACCTCCTGGAGCCCTAAAGGCCTGCCCAGGCCTATAAAGGGATTGCTTTACCTTTACGTCACAGTCTGCTCACCCACGCATTCCGTCGCAGGTGTAGTGACAATTCTGTTGAAAGAGTATCTTTAAATTAACCCTTTAAAGACGAAACATTTCTATTTTATATAAGGACTCAGTGCGCACCGCGCTGTAAACACTCTCCACTTCGGTTATAAAAACCAATCTCTTAATGTTTTATAAGGCAAAAGTTGCTGTTTGTTCTGAGATCCGTACAAAACACATAAATGCAATGTGGGCACCACGTAGAATTTTTTAATCTTAAACCTGGTGGTACGTAAAGTTACCGCTAGGTTTTAAAAGGTTAATATGACAATAAGTCTCAAGCATACTAACACCAGCACCCTTCAGCATTTTAGCTACTTTATTGTATGTTTTATTCTCAAGTGCAGGAAGGGCCAGTTTTACAAGCAACAGAATAAGGCCAGAGTAGTAATATATTAAAAGTTTACGTACCGAGAATAAATATTAGCTTTACACTGTATTTTCAACAGATGTAAGTGCAATATTTACATAGCCTTATATCCGGCTCGGTTGTTTTCTCCACGCCTTATTGCACAGTACAACATTCAGCCATTTGAGCTACCGTCTGTTATTGGTCTTTTTTAATAACATTGTTTATTTCTGTAGAATTATCTCCTAGCACTAATTTCACTGTGGCATGTGTCTGTCTCGGATAGGTGTAACTAAAGACACAAATGTAAGCCTAATTTAATGTGTTCCGTGTCCGTGCACTATATTATACAAAAACACTAATCACGAGCAAATGCACAAAGAGCGTTTTATCATCAATTGAAACACACTCCTACATGTTTCGACCCTGCTGGGTCATCTTCAGGGAGAACTTTTTGTTATCATTACACTAAGGTTGCACTTTATAGTTGAGTGAGATGTGCTGTTGACTGTGTACTGCGCTGTTTTTGGAGGCGTGAAGTCTCTGCGGTCCCGACTTGCAGGCCGGGACCGCAGAGTGTTCACGCCTCCAGTACACAGTATTTTCATTGCTGTCTTCACAGAAGTCTACGACTCAATTCCGTTCTGAACCAGTCTAATGCACTCAGCACACTTCACCGTATTTCTTTCTCTTAACTTAATCTTTATATTATCTTTTAACGAAATCAACTAAGAGCTTTCTAGTTTTATTCGAACATAATTTTTACACTTTCCTCATCTCCTGCATGCATGCTAAATTTTCCGTCCATCTCTTCCGTCATTTAATTTCTCTACCTTCACATTAACCCTTTAAAGACGAAGTGTATCTGTTTTATATAAGGACTCAGTGAGTACCGCGCTGTAAACACTCTCCATTTCGGTTATAAAAACCAGTCTCTTAATGTTTTATACGGCAAATTTGCTGTTTGTTCTGAGATCCGTACAAAACACATAAACGCAATGTGGGCACCACGTAGAATTTTTTAATGTTAAACCTGGTCGTATGTAACGTTACCGCTAGGCTTTAAAAGGTTAATAATAAGATGGCCAGTAACAGATCTCTTCAAAAAAATAATATCCTGCAGCCTAGTGTTCCTAATTTCCTTAACTTGGAACGTTCTTCTGAGTACTTATTCTCAAACACCCTCAATTTATGCAATTAAATATGAAGCCAATGAAATAAATTATATTAAAACCCTCAATTTATGTTCGTTTATCAGACCAAGACTTAAAATCTCAGAATCATACAAAACAACAGACAAATGAAAGATTTTCGAGTTTAAATATTTAGGATACTTTCTTTCCAGAAGTTACTGAGGAATTATCCAAGGAATCAATTGGCGTCAACGGAATTTTAAATCAATCTGTAATCGCTCTGATCAACGCCAAGAGCGGCGTCGTGATACACATGCTTCAGCACGGGCTGTTCTCTGGTGACGAACCCCAGTCTCATCATAAGCAACCTGAAAGAAGTTCTAAAAGAATGCAAAACGGCTGTCATCCTCAACCCGGTAACCATCGCAGCCGATAACATCCCCGCCTTGAAGCAAATCAGAGAACTGCCTGTTGTTAAAGTTGACATTCCTGAAGACACGCGCGTCTCCACTGTAGCTACATACGACCTTCACAAGATGCCAATCGTAATGTTCTTCGAGGCGGAAGATTTTGCTTCTCGCAAATTCCAGCCTGTGGTAAAATACGGTGAAATCGATGTAGTCAATTTGGTGACTACAAAGATTGTATAAATAGAGGAGAATTAACAGCGACATATTTTTAATGATAAGTTATTGCAAGAAATTAAACTGAATAAACGGTAATGTGAAAAAAAACTGAATGTGTGTCAATTCTATCCAATATACAGAGTATGACTATTAAGCAATGAGGCTGGTTCCACCAACGTTCTTCCTAATGAAACAACTGTATTTACGTGTTGCTCCTTCGCAGTACTTTCCATCCTGATCTACTCACCGCGCCATACACGCCCTCCAGGCCTCGAAGCATCCCCTAAAATCACTTCGTGACAGTGCAATAGGTAGCTACGTCGCCTTCTGCGTACATCTCAAGTAACAAATAAAATATTCAAATGGCAATTTCTTTTTCAGTTTTCAAATAAATTTCGTGTTTAATTGTTCAGTTTGTTCTATCAAACAGACAATATTAGAGGTTGTATTCAGCTCAAGAAATTAACATATTTTCTCCTTTCCGAAATACCAGTATGAGAAAAATTCACAAGCGTGAGGGTATGTACACTCAGTATAAAATAAAAACAGTCCTCACAACTTCATTAGATTGTTATTAATAAAATAATATAGTACAAAGGCTACATGTTTCGGTCGTTCATATGACTATCATCAGGCCTATATAAAACAAGTAGTGTAAGAATAGTTATTGCCTATGAGATCTCAAGAGGCAATTGCAGTATTTAAAACCACTATTTATATTAACCTTGTAAAGCCTAGCGGTAACATGACGTACCACCAGGTTTAACATTAAAAAATTCTCAGTGGTGCCCACATTGCGTTTATGTGTTTTGTACGGATCTCAGAACAAACAACAACTTTTGCCTTAAAAACACTGAGAGACTGGTTTTTATAACCGAAGTGGAGAGTGTTTACAGCGCGGTACGCACTGAGTCCTTATATAAAACAGATACGCTTCGTCTTTAAAGGGTTAAAGTCTATACTGATATTACAGGGAAGTAACTTTTCTTCACATTCTTGTACTGGTTTATGCACCTGGCTTGACTAGCCACTGGTATGTGTCTTTATGTATGTACGCATGCGCGCGCGTATATGTGTCTGCGTGTGTGTATGTGTGTGTGTGTGTGTGTGTGTGTGTGTGTGTGTGTGTGAGCACTAATAAATGTAAGCGAAATGATGTATCTAGCTTCCAAGGCAGATAGGTTTTATTACCTGTCTTATAGTATTGGTGCCTAACAGCAATAATGAGGTGAGTGGGCATTCCAGGCACACGCAGTCGTAACTTAGTAAGGTCATGTCATATAGTGTTTATAGCATAATTAAATAAGAGGTTATGATGCGCTGGGTACGTAGCTGCAATGCAGAACGTACTAAATGCATATGAAATTTTCGTCTGAAAACTCTTAAGACAGATGGAAGGAGAAGAACACTTGGACCGATCGTGTGAGAAAGGAAGAAGATTACGTAGAGTCAAGGAGGAACAGAACATCTTACATATAACAAAAAGAGGGAAGACTAACTGAATTGGTCACATTTTGCGTAGGAACTCCCTTCTAAAACCTTTTTTTTAAATAAAAGACATCAGGAAAGATAATAGGAAAGATAAAACGAGGAAGAAGATGTAAGCAGCCACTGGGGATATTAAGGAAACGATAGAATACTGTACATTGAAAGCGGATATCCTCGAGCGCCCTCTGTGGATAACTCGCTTGGGAAGAGGCTATGGACCCATCGTAAGAGAGACTACGGAATGAATGAATGAATGAATCAATCAATCAATCAATCAATCAACAAGCTCTTGTGAAAAAATCACATCGGTATACTGTTCAAGACCACGTATAAAGATTTACTTAAGATAATGCTAAGATTGATCTTGGAATGGGAGATTAAGGACATTGGTCTACTATTGCGTCGAATGTCGGAGTTTGGTATCAGTGATGAAGCTTTGGGCTCCATTACCAAAGTTCTAATTACTTAATGACTACGTCGACCGTATTCAGGTTTCAGTGTTGTATGTTTAATAAACTGATCCATCACAGGAATATTGAAAGTGTCCGTTAACTTCGGCGCTTAATTTGCCTTCTTCCTGCACCTAATTTGTTGACAGCACTGACCAAGCAGTACTTCAAAGTTACATGAAGCCAGGGTAGTGTAACTTTAGAAATACATTATCATGATTAATGGGAAAGTTCCGCCGCCACGTAGCAATTTCACCCTATCTTAAACATCAATGTTACGTCGAAATTTCAAATTTTCCAATATAATAAACCGCACATAAGAGTAAATTAGTTCTCCGCCGTTTTGATCTGCACGTCAAAGAATGTAATGTTAACAGTTCACAAGTTCAGGCTATAAGCCAAAGTTTTCATAGGTGGAATGTACCCATATAGACTGATAACTCAACGTCACAGAATATTACACGGCAACTGGACTGATTCTCCACATTGAACTAAGGAAACTAGAGTGGACATGAGGTTTGGAATTTGAAATACCGAGAGTCTACATAGGTTTGGTTCATTAACCTTTTAAAGCCTAGCGGTAACTTTACATACGACCAGGTTTAATATTAAAAAATTCTACGTGGTGCCCACATTGCGTTTATGTGTTTTGTACGGATCTCAGAACAAACAGCAACTTTTGCCTTATAAAACATTAAGAGACTGGTTTTTATAACCGAAGTGGAGAGTGTTTACAGCGCGGTAAGCACTGAGTCCTTATATAAAACAGATACGCTTTGTCTTTAAAGGGTTAAAAGAGGTCCAAGCCAATAACCAAATATAAGTTAGACTTAGGGGAAGTTCAAGTGACTGTAAGACCTAGGCTTAGATGGGAGAAAGTTATTAAAACTTATCTTAAATAGTAACAGAATATGGAATTGATTTGTCTCAGAACACGGAAAGGTTCTGGGGTTTTGTAAACGTGATATGCATCTTTCAGCTCACAAAATGCAAGGAATTTTTTTGGCTGGCTGAACACCTACTAGCGGCCTGGTCAAGTAACGGTTAGACAATCGCTGACAGCGAAAAACATCTCGGATTCAATACCAGTCGTATTCATTTCGGATTTTCCTTATGTTTTCTAGTTGTCTCAGTTTTAAAAACATAACTCCCCGTGTATGCGGGCAATGGCGCAGCGTTCGGAGCCAACGTTAAGCAACGGGTGCTTTCTGGTGCTCATTATCATCTAACTCCATGGAGCAGAGTCCTTCTTGAAAAGCTAACAGGTCCTCAGTTAGTCAAGAAATTCCCCACATTGTGTGGAACCCGAGGGTTCATTACCGTATTCACAAGAGCCCGCCACCTGTCCCTATCCCGAGTCAGCTCAATCCACTCCATGCCTCCCAATCCCACTTTTTGAATATCTCAATATTATCACCCTTAATATAAACTTGTCGAAGAAGGAAAATCCGAAATCTTGTCAAATGAACGTTCACACCTAAAATGTTGATTCTGTTAAAAGCAGAGGTCATAATGGTCAAATACTATATTTCCAGATATAAGCTACAACGCAAAACTTAAACGCGGTACATAATTTAAATCCTGAACCACACTTTAAGTGGGACTGAAGATTTAAAAATTCGTCCTTAATTTTATATGCGTATGAAAGTACGTAAGAGTGAATTTGGTTCTGGTTCAAGTAAATTGGGCGCCCAGGGTTGGCGGACCAAGCTGATGAACAGATGCAAGCTTCACTGTAGCAAATTGCACCGCCTAATAAGAAGGTAACTTACCTGTTCACCTTCATTCCAGTAACAATGAAAAATTTACATTAAAATAAACAGCATTAGACAGCCTCGACTTCCAAAACTCACATCCCAAAAGAGGACATCATTCTTCAGAAGACTGGTCACTTAATACAAACAATGCGGTGGAGCGGGGGGGGAGGGGGGTGGTTGGATACGGTAGTCCGGATAGCAGCTCGCTACAGGCTGGACGGTTCGGGGTTCAAACTCCGGTGGAAGCAAGACTTTTCACACCTTTCCAGATCGGCCCTGGAGCCCACCCACCCTAGGGTACAATGGGTGCAGGTTGTCTCGCCAGCGGGTTAAAGCGGCCGTACGGTGGTGTTCACTATCCACCCCCTCCTAGCGCAGCTGTTAAGCTTGAATAGAGCTCTGTATTCCGCGCCCCCCCCCCTTCCACCGTACCTCTAATGGCATGTTAACGAAGTCACCTTTACCAGTGAAAACAATGGAATTTTACTGGCCTATAAGAAAATTAAGCAGGAGAAAAACACAGTGGCACTTCGTAATATTCTGATACTACATTCATACGAATTAGTAAATATGGTGAGATAAGGAAATATCGCCATTTTCTTCTGATATAGCTGCTGATAGTCGATCCCAGTGGCCGCGCGGTCTAAGGCGTGGGTCTTCGGCCGTTCGCTTGCTGGGATTGTGGGTTCGAATCCCACCGGGGGCATGGATGTCTGTTGTGAGTGTTGTGTGTTGTCAGGTAGAGGTCTCTGCGTCGGGCTGATCATTCGTCCAGAGGAGTCCTACCGAGTATGGTGTGTCTCACTGAGTGTGATCGTGAAGCCTCGATAATGAGGAGGCCCTGGCCCACTAGGGGCTGTTGCGCCACTGGGAAAGTAACTGCTGGTAAGATTTCGATATCAGTAAAAAAAAAAATCCCTTATACCACGTATATTCGTAAAGCCCTTCGAGTGAGACAGTCAGTTACACGACTGTTAGAGTGGCTACGCTGGAGGCTGAGACCGACTGTTGCTGCTTTTATGACCTGCAAGATATTCAAGGATATATGCGTTTATACAAATTCCCAGTGACAATATTATAATCTTCTGGCGGCATTTGTAATGAAATATGCAAATGTGGCCCGGTTTACGACCTCTTGTGACAAAAGAACACGTACTGAAGAAGGGTATGAAAATGGAATGCTGAAGATGGTATTTTTACACCAGAGAGACAAAGAGACAGGAAGCATCGACAAAGTATTATTAACCCTTTAAAGACGAAGCGTATCTGTTTTATACAAGGACTTAGTGCGTACCGCGCTGTAAACACTCTCCACTTCGGTTATAAAAACCAATCTCTTAATGTTTTATAAGGCAAAAGTTGCTGTTTGTTCTGAGACCCGTACAAAACACATAAACGCAATGTGAGCACCACGTAGAATTTTTTAATGTTAAACCTGGTGGTACGTAAAGTTACCGCTAGGCTTTAAAAGGTTAAAGTTTTTAAATTACAGTCAGAAATTCTAACCTCAAGTAATAAGATAATATAAAAGTAGATGTTAAGGAACTAGAATGCATGTGCGCGAAGTTTATCCGTCTGCCTCGGGGCACTACTGAATATCTCATAAACACAGTAATGAAACTAAGCGACTGTGAGCTTCCGAATAATGACTCTGTTCAATGAAGTTACTAAGTGACGAGAAAACAGGATATTATAATCGGTATTCTTTTGTTGGGGGGCACGCGGTGGCACAGTTGGTTGAGGTACTGCACTACAAGCCGGAAGGTCGCGGGTTCGATTCCCGATGGTGTCATTGACATAATCCTTCCGGCCGCACTATGGTCCTGGGGTCGACTCAGCCTCTAACAGAAATGAGTACCAGGAATATTTCCTGGGTGTAAAGGTGGCCGGTGCGTATGGCTGACAACTTTACTACCTTCATGTGCCGACTGTATAGAAATCTGGGAGCCTCAACCTCCTGGAACCCTAAGGGCCTGTCCAGGCCTGTAATGGGACTGCTTTACCTTTTTTTAATCCTTTTGTTGAAAGAACGGGATATTAAAATCTGAAAAATCTATAGCAGAAATTCTTACCCCACAGTTCACTGCTAAGAATATAATTATTGGCACGCATCAGCATTCAGAAGGCTTGCTTGTCTTTTTTTTTTTGTTGTTGTTTTGACACACTCTCTCAACTGCGCAGGTTAAGTGATGTCACACAGCACAACAAACGAACAACAGACTGAATTACAAAGATTCGACTTCGGGGTAGTTCAATGCCAACGTTTCCAGAAACGTTACTCCATATTCAAGGCAGGCGAACACAATCCTGGAGATATATGCAGAAAGCTCTACCGAAACGTCAATGCCTATACACTACTCTATATGTTGCCACATCATACCGCTGTGAGAACCTAAGTGACACGTACCTATGTGACTTTCATTTGAATTTTTTTTTTCCAGCGTTCCGTAACCGTAACTCTATTCCCAGCATTTCCTCACGTCTTTGAAGTGTGGTAAAATAAAATGGATGAACGGTATAAAATGGGTATCATGCAGACTTTACGCTACTGTTTATACAAACGTGTTGCGACCGAATATACATTTTACAAAATTCTTCCACGTTACAGCACTCCCACACGTAATACACAAAACAGTTCCTGACTTGTACCTGCATTTCACTGGCCTTGATTTACATTTATTTGCAGCGGAAGAGTTCTTATTTCGAAGCTAATGGCACTGCAGCTGTTACGCTATATACAGTTACATACTAAAAAAGCAATCCTTACACAGGCCCACAGGGTTCCAGGAGGTTGAGGCTCCCAGATTTCTAGACAATCGGCACATGAAAGTGGTAAGGTTGTCAGCCCTATGCACTGGCCGCGTTTATTCCAGGAAATATTCCTGGTGCTCATTTCTGTTAGAGGCTGAGTCGACCCCAGGGCCATAGTGCGAAAAATTCCAGTGACACCATCGGGAATTGAACCCCCGACCTTCCGGTTTGTAGAGAAGTGCCTCAACCAACTGCGCCACCGCGGCCCCACAGTTAAATACTATTACGTTTCAATAGCATTCTGAGAGTAATATTGTCACAAGAGTGCCTGAAATTAGAGCCCCACGTCTACACTTTCTATTGCATACCTTGGCGATGCTCTTTCTGAATTTCACGTGAAATAAGGGTTATGTCGTTTTGAAACGTACAGACCTGTATACGTCTACGTGTGGTATTCAGTTCGATATCTGACTATTTTTGTCATAAAATTTACGTTTCACAATTAACTTTTCTTGGTTGGATTTCATTTATCAAAAATTCAAGTATGTGTAATTAAACTCATAACGGCGTAGGCGGTGAATTCAAGCCAAGTCTTTAAAAAAACTTCTGTAAGTTTCTTTTCCTATAATTAAAATTCATTCAGCTTCAACATTTTTAATTGTATTTTGATCATTAAAGTTCTTAAATTTCTTTCACCTGGATGTGTTTGACCGCAGCTTACAATATATTTATCTTTAAGTTACTAACGTTATGGTAATAAGCAATACGAAGGCAACAGGGACTTAAGTGCATGAGACAGTCTGTTTCCTTTAAAGTTAAGTTTACAAAAGCTTCGCTGCTAGGTTTGTGGCAAAGTGGCACTTACATTTGACAGAAAGCGCCTGGGCCTTGTTATAGAATGAAAAAGGGTCATATTTCTTTCTGAAAGGCAAATTTCCCGCAGGAACATAACAAATTTTATTACCTGCTATCAACATGCGACTTGAAATATGTTTCTTCCTCAAAAGAGCCATCTTCATAGTTTATCACAGTTGAAAATTATACAAAATCTTTCAAAAAATTAAATCAGTATCTTTCCAAACACAAATAAGTTCTATTTACTATACAGAACTACATGTTTCGACCTATCTCATGTCATCCCTAAGATCACAGTTGGTCTTTAAAACATATTAACATGACAGTTGGATGACATTATTTAAATTTAGATAAAATATGCTGTAAGTACCAAATTAACACAGATATATATTTTCTGAAGCCAACGTTTTTACATAAAACATTATGAGCTTCTCTACGCAATTCCCTAGAGACAAACATAACACATTCGTTAATGTCCAAAATATAGGAGAAAATCCTTTATATATTTACATTTTATTTACACGGAAAATCATAAGAGATATATTACTTGATATATGCGTTAAGGTCAAACATTTTTCAAGAGCAGGAGTTTTGTGTATAGGGTGATTTTTGGTTGCAGAATATAGGGTGTAATTTCAAAATACAAGTAAGCTGTGAAGGTGGTCCTAAAAGATCGAAAAATGTCGGGAACCTTGCGACGATACTGCAGCAATAGTTGATAAAAAAAAACTACGTACACTTGTGTCTAGGTACGGTTATCACAGCGCTATTTCATGTTCTCACAAGACGGAATTCCCAAATGCAAAGTAAAGACAGCCGCTTTGAAATTCCAGGTTTGCGTCTTCCAAACAAAACCAAGCCAAATTAAGATAACGTACGCCTATTATGTTCATAATTGAAGGAAGCTCTACCCATAAATAATTCTCTTCGAAATTAACCCTTTAAAGACGAAGCTTATCTGTTTTATATAAGGACTGAGTGCGTACCGCGCTGTAAACACTCTCCACTTCGGTTATAAAAACCAGTCTCTTAATGTTTTATAAGGCAAAAGTTGCTGTTTGTTCTGAGATCCGTACAAAACACATAAACGCAACGTGGGCACCACGTAGAATTTTTTAATGTTAAACCTGGTGGTATGTAAAGTTACCGCTAGGCTTTAAAAGGTTAATGACAAAGATCTTCTCCGAAATCTCACCAATGATAAAGCGGCCGGAGCTTGAACCACCTACCTTTATCAAATGAAAAGTTTAATAAGGCGTAGAGCTATAATTTCAGTCACCCTTGCCCCACGATGGCGTCGTGCCTAATTAGGCATAGGACCAAATTTTTTCTCTTCTCCAAAACTCCCAGAATGGTTCTGGGGCCCACTCAGCCCCCAGTGCAATCAGTGCCGTGGGCTACATCTCCGAGCGTAAAGCCCACCTCCCTCCACAGCTGAGGTTACAAATGGAAGGAGCTATATTTTGTTCCCTTTATATGCCTTCAGTAAGTGGATAGAGACAACTTTACGTTTACAGTTTATTTTGACCGAGGGCAACTTTTCATTTTACGCTACCAGAAGCAGGCCTATGCAAAGGCACGCCTAAATTATGCACACATTCTTCTCTGCCTCATTTGCAAATTTACATTCCTCTCTTGCTGACGTTACTTCATTCCATACA